>CM062813.1:788543463-788645963 GCA_031772625.1 Pinus tabuliformis | reverse complement strand
CATTTTGGTTTTCTAGCCTTTTCTCCAAAAGAATTAACTCATGCCATAAATTTTCCATCTCACTTGAAATTTCTCCTAAAATCTCTGTACTATCCCCACTATCTTCTTCTTTGTCACAAGTATAACTTCTTATTGACACTACTTCTTCATTCTTGATTAGAATAAAATTCTGATCCTCCATCTCTGTGATAGTTTTAGATGTCTGTCCATCACTCTCCCTTTGGCCATTTAAGAAAATCAATTCCTCTTTGTCCTCATCAATAGCAAATTCCTTATCATAAGACATAACTGTCTCATCTCTACTGAAGATATTTCTTCCACTAAGCAAGGAATTTATGAACTCCTTCTACTGTAATAACTCAACTTGATCTTCATTTGAAAGACAATCATCATCATACTTTTCTTGGAAAATTTCAACTTCATTCAAGACAGTTCCATAAGATGGTTTGTCTTCTGCAATACCTGCATTCACACACAACTTGTCAGTTGTAAAACCACAAGACCTCATGATCTCATTTGATGATTCAATCACCAAGTCCTCCTGTTGTTCCAAGTCCTTTACATGACACAAAAATATTTCAATGGTTTTCTCTTCAATCTCGTGAAGTCCTTCACTTGATTTCTTGATATCCTTCTCCACTTCTTCTTTCAGAATAGAATTTAGATTCTGCCTGTCTTCTTCCTTTATGTCAATATCAACAAATTGTCCTTCTTCACATGTTTCACCTGCAAACATACACAAATTGTCAGATTCAAAATCATGTGACCCTTTGGTCTCACTTGAAGTTTCAGTCTTCAAGTCTTCATCTTCACCCAGAACTTCACCTTGTTCTGCTTCACAAATGGACACTTCCATTTCCAACTCAACTTCTTTGATTTTTCTCATCGACCACTTTACTTGCTTCTGTTGTAGCCCTCTCTATAACTTATGCCACTTCACTAGCTTTTTCTTCAAGACCCAACCTAGTCTTTGGCTTTCCTCAAGTATCATCATTAATACATTGATTTGTTCTTTCATCTCAACAATCTCTTTGTCAATTTCCTCTTGACTCATTCTCTTTCCATTTGCCTTGGCATTCTCTTTATTCACTTTTCTTCTGTTGTGGTCTTCCTCAGAACCTCTGCTATGACTATTAGTAGTCATTTTCTCCTTCTCTATCTTCATGATCTCCTTACTTACTATGAGCTGCATTAAAGCCTCTGCAACAACAAGTCCTCACTGCTGCCACTTACCTCACCAATCTTTCCTTAGTACTTGGTCTTTTGGCAAGCACTTGGTTCTCTGTCTCTAGAACCTCTTTTGAGCACTTCTCTCTGCTCCTTCTAGGCTTCAACTCATTTGCATCTTCTAACAACACAACTGTCCTCTTGTATTTCAATCACAATGAAATACTTGGTTTTGACAACCTCTTCTTTCACTTAGAAAGTCTTATCAGCTTCCTTCATTACTTAGCAATTCTACCCACGTCCTCTGTGGAATTGCCTTTGTGAGCTGCAACAATACCTCTGCAGTAACAAGTTTCCTTCTTGCTACATATGCCTCACTAATCTTCTCTCCTCTAAGCTCAGTCTGTTAACATTTCTCTGGTTCTTTCATGTGGAACCAATTGAGCACTCCTTGCTCTAGATTACTGCAATCTTCTCACCTTCTTTTGTTGTTACCTGTGCATCAATATAAAAACCACACACTCTCCAATCTTCAAATCAAATTAAAACAAAACATATCATATCACCTTCAAGACCTCTGCATGATCTTGTTCTACCATTCACCTGCACCTTGAATGGATTGTCCTATGTTCCCTTGCATCTACAAATTCTCCCAATATTCTGCTATACTTTATCTCTGTGTGCCTCTTGGTTGTCAGATTAAAATCTAATCACTTCTTGCCTGCATACACATCTTAAAACATAACTCTGTTCTAAATTATTTTCAAAGAAATTTTCACACATAATTTATTTGTGCTTTTTCGATACCAAATGTTTCAACCACATTTCTGCTCTGATACCAAAATGATGTTGTCTACGCCAACAATACCCATAGTATGCATATAAAATGCATAATCGCATTCATCCCAGGAATTTCAATCTCCCTGCCTAGTCAAATTAAAACATAAATTAAGGTTTAAGGTCCCTTAATAAAATCTCAAGCAGAAATGTTTCAAAGACTATTCAATAGTCTAAACCTTAATTAACCTCTCCATCGGGAAGTTATACTCCACCTTCATTAAACTTCAATTAATCCTTAACCCTTATTACTTAACCCTCTAGTTAATTCTTAACATTCACTCGTTTAACCATCCCATGGTTAAACTTTGGTTTAACCCGATTTAACCCAAAATACATTTATCCACTTTATTTCTACTAAGACCTTCGTATAATAGAAATACACATAAAACACACGTAAACTTACCTTTTCACCTTTCCTCAGCCTTTTCACATTTACCGATGCTTACCTTAATCGAGTTCACTCTCCACTGTTGATTTTACTCCATAGGATCAACAGTTGTCGCGTGATCTCCATCCATCCTCCATAACCCAAATAAATTTAAACTCGTGTTGATAAACTTTCAAGTCCGCTCTTTCCCAAGCCTTATCTACTTCAATATCCACCGTCGATCTTACCTTTAGTTTGACGGTTGATGTCTTCCCCAATCAACAGAGCTGCTCCGTGATACCACGCTGTAGATCAAAACCCATTTGACCCGATGGTCCACAACGATATCGCACAGAATATTGTGTGACGTTTACCCACCCTTACAGAGCTGATAAGGATTATAAATCCTTATTCTATAAATGTTTGGGTCCATTCTGAGATTAACGTCCGATCACCTTATGACCCGATATCGATTGGATATATGAGATCATCAAATATACGACCTGCAAATCTTCAACTAGCACACCGATTACCAAACATCTTAGTCTCGCAATTGACTATGACGTAAGGGTTTGAAGATGAGATTGACAGCTAGGATTGAGTTCGAAACTTCAGCCATGATCAAGACCTCCGAACACTCCTATCCCCCGCAGTTGTTGTCACCGTCGATCTAATGGATCTGTCAATCTAACGATCCAGATCTATTCCTCCGCCATTTTCTTCTGACATTAATATCCATCGATCTCAAGGATCTGATGGTTCCCATTCATCGTTACTTCATTCCTTTGACCTTTACGTGGTTTCTCAAAGTTCTCTGTGGTTTCGAGTTTACTTTGGGTTTCTGGTTTTTAGATGTCCTGCATCACAACTTCCTCCTGAGCTTAACTCCGCATGCTCTTTATGCTTCCTTCACCTCAGTATAAACTTAAAGGCTTCCTCCTATACTGTCGATATGCGTAAAGCCATAACACCTCTTTGTTACTCTTCTCTCTATTTCACCTTCGAATTCTGCACCTGTAACCTATGTTACGCAGAATAACTCAAGATCATACACAATCTATATCTCAATTACTCCATATACACATAAACTCAGAATCGAGTTGTTTGTATTAATAAACAGTTATTTACACAAGAATTCTCTCGTTGGCCTGATTCTCTGTATCAATGGCCTCTGTTTTCATACCTGCCCGTAGGCTTACAATCAAACTTCTAACTTACAACCTTTAACTATCTAACTTGACTAACTACCTAACCCCTGACTATGCCTTTTAGGGTTACATTTATACAAAAGGATTCTACAACCAATTCTTGGTTTAGATCCATAAACTTCTCAACAAAACCCTAAAATCTCTTCCTCACCTCTAAGGATCCTCTCTAATCCACAAAATCATGAACTAGCTCATAATCTAATATTTACAATTAATTCTCAAATCTCTCAATCTCTCAACTATCATGATTCTGTCATGTTCTCCTACATTCGAGAACATTTACAAATATGCCTCACAATACTTAATTAAATCCATATTCTAGCTTCTATCACTCAAAACCTTAATAATTACATTAATTCAACACTTAGGAAACCAACTTCCTTAAAACACAAGACCCCCCTATGTCTACTAAAATATAATGATTCTTCTGAGTTGAATGCTCCTGCATCAAACTAGATATTTATCCAAGAGGGGAAACACAAATATTACCCATAAAAAATGTGTTGTTATTACAGAAAGTACCCCCAAATCTACATTTCCTTATAAAAATCAATTTTTTTGCCCTTTCCAACCTGATATTTTCAAAATGGGAACTTAGTTTACCATAGATCCATATTTTCTACATATATAAAGGCTTGAGCTCTTTCCACTCATCCATCCACAATAGGTGCTTGTCACCAAAATTGCAATAGAGATGTTCAGGAATTGTTCTTCTTGATAGTGCTTAAGATTTTCATGCTACTTTCTCATCCAACATAGAAGGATATCTACACACATAAAGGGAGGAAAATAACTTCGAAGGAGGAGGCTTTGTAACCACATCTTTAAAAAGACTACTCCTTAGGCGATTTCTTTGATATTTCTATTGGTTACATAGATATTCTTTGCATTCTTTTAAATTATTTCTCCATCTCTACGGCAATAGTCTCTTCATGGGGGATTTACCTTGTTAACCAGTACCTTCTCATGTTCATTCATAAAGAAAGTTTTAAAATTGTGAAAAATAGAGTCAATATATTGTAAATTGGTTTGAGGGTAAATGTGGGATGGTGGGGGTTTTTAGGTATAATTTAGGGGGTATGAAAATGAGCATTTGGTAAAAATAAGTAAAATTGATTAAAATAAGGTTATTTTTATTATAGAGATGTATTTAGAGTGGGGTATAACAAAAATATTTTGGGATATTTTTATAGATATCAAGTGAGATTAGGGGTACTCTTCAATATCTCATGTATAATAGTACTATGACATATGTAATGAGTGGAGACAGTGTGAGTGTATTTAGTTTCTTTCTTTACACATGAATTGTTAGAAAATTATATATTATAGAGCAATGGAACACATAAAATATTGTAGAAATATAAACATATAAAATGCATAAAACAAGAGAGACACAGACATACGTGGTTCACCCAATTTGGGTTACATACACGGAGAAACAACCAATCCTTCATTTTCTATTATCCAATAAAATGAAGAGATACAACCTACAACAGATCCGTTGTAATTCCCTTTTCGCTCTCACACAATCTCCTCTCTGTTTCTCACTCATAATACAAATCTACATAGACGCAATACAATTCCCTCATATATAGCGAGGGGTTGCCTTCTAGGGAAAAAAAACCCTAAATTAAACATAACTTCTATCGTCAGATCTCTGCCTAATGAACGACCCAGATTGACTACGAAATTACAACATTTTACAAGGCAATTTTACATCTATTTTTAGCTTTCGCCGCACCCCATAGACCCCCCTTGCAGCGTACATTTACAGGTGGAGTTTCCGCCACATTACGAAATGGGGTCCAATGCAGCAATACCTCTGAATAAAGAAGATAATCAGGCTCCACACCCAACATAAATACACTAGGGATTAAAGCTTTGCAAGGCATGTCTAGAATGTTGTTTTTATATTCGAATTTCATTTTTAACATAGTTACCAAGTTGACAATAATTAAAACCTCAAAAAGAGAGCCTAGCAAAATAAAACCATATTTTTGGGTTAAAAACACCAAAACCGAACACCAATTAAAAGTGGTGCTATTGATAACACTTTTCTTTTTCAAAATTAAAGATTTATGCCTTTTGCAACCATGACATTAATAGCCTCATAATATTGCTAAATGAAACCTTAAAGACAACTTTTAAATCAAAACATGAGACTAATAGTGACACCTTTTTTTAATCCGTTGACACTATTTTTTTACCTAAGATTAAAATTGCAATTTAATCTTGAAGCCACGGATTTGATAAGTGTTGTTGTTACAACCAAAGTATTAAAATCAACCCTTGAATTGAAATGTGGTGTTCCTAATAACACCCCCATAATTTTTTTGGGTTGCAAAAATTACTATTGCTTTTAAATCATGTCCATCGAAAATGGTATCATTCTAACTAAAATCTTAAAATCAACCCTTCAATAATAAAAAAAAATTGTTATTAGTATTACTATTTTTTTCTTCATGGTAAAAAATATCTTCTATTTATGCAAGCTTAAAATTATTTTTTTTCAAATAGTAACCTAAAAAAACTAAAATTGGTGCCTAAAAAGGAAAAATAATTCAAACATATAAAAATAAGAGAGAAAAAACTTCCCTAAATCGAAAGGAAAAAAAAAAAAGAGAATAAAAAGGAAAGATCACATTATATAAAAAAATTGATTTAAAAATAAAATTGAGAAACAATATTACAAAGTTTCAAAAATAAAATAGACTTAATGAATTATAAAATAAAAATACACTTTAAAAAAAACACATACATATAATAAAATATCTAAAGAAAAATTCAATTATTAAACTAAGATGTGCTTTTATTGAAGATATGATGTAATGTTCTATTATGTTATGTTATTTAAAAATTTTGAGTTGGTCAAATTACATACAAATAACTATAAAGTACAACTAAACTTAAAATTAAAATGGTTAATCATTAAACTGGTTTAGATCCATCTTAACTTGGGATCTATCAAATACCTATAGGAATCAAATCTCTAGATGTGCGAACTTGTCCTCAAGTTTTACACTAAAAACAAAATGAAATGGTAAATCAACATTTCTAAACCCTAATTGTTATTTTAAACCTTGATATGCTCATATCTCACTTCCGAATCTAGAATCTACCCTTTTGGCACACACTAAGATTCCTCCCTTATCCCACGCAATGATTTGTACCATTCACCTAATGCCATGTCTACTGTTAAGGTATTGCAAACATGCCCTTATAAAAAATGCAACTTCTTTCACTAAAGTACCTAATACCGAATATCACCAAAAATCTAAAACAATATATAGTTGCACAACGAATATATCTAGCTTATGTAATATGATGTTCATAACAATTGCCCAGAGAATTGAACCTTGGGGTTGGCAAGGAAGCATTAAAGAAAGAAAGCAAGGTGAGTAAGGAGCAAGAAAATAAGTAGCAACCTTAGTAACTTTTCCTAGGGTATCGCATGAGTGACCACAAGTGACTCTTACTACTTTTTTCCATATTAATGACCCATGGGCAGGCCCAGGGCCAGATGCTCATTCTGCTTGACTATCAGAGCTTGACCTAGGCAAACCCAAGTGGTTGAAGCCACACCTCGTGATAGAGGATCTGTGGATTAGCAGGAGGGATTCAAGCGATCGGGCTGCCCATCTGAGCTTACTCCTATTTGATATATCACCACTACTATGGTTCCTCAACCAACCCTTGTATAACATCCATATTATCCACCCTTAAGAGGTGGCATAATGAGTTCCAACTAACTTCAACCCTTAGCATAGTGATATTGGAGCTTGTGTGAATGGGTTTAAGGCAATAGAGATCCATATTCATGTCTTGGTTAATTGTATTGTTTTAAGCTCATGTATAAGGTTAGTATTATGATCACATGTATATTTAAAAATAGGTTTGCATCTTAAGAAAATTGATTTTTATGGGTTTGATAAATCCAGAATTAAAATGAATCCAAACAAGTTAATAACATACAATTAAAAAAATAATTAAAGAAAAAACAAAAAACATTAAAATAATATAAAAATTAATATATATTTCATGCCAGCTCATAGGGTAATGAACTATTTGAGAGGTATAACACCATCATAGCTTCAATTACATGGTAGGTCAATGCCAAAAACAGAGTCTCATCATAGTTGAGATCTGATTGTTCTGCCTTTAAAAGTGTTTGTGCTAAAGTTTTTTCCAGCCACGTTCAAAAGTATTGAGAACAAATCCACGTGTCTACGCAACATGGAGAGGATTCATCTTCAAATCTAGAAGAAGAAAGATTTGCGGAATCAACCATTTCCATATGTTTTCCTCTGCTACGAAGACTCCACTTAAATATTTCGACGTCAAGGGAGGGAGAGTAATCCGATAAATAAGAATGAAAATGTATGTTGCATGTTAAGAAAATCGCACGGTTTAGTACATGGAAATGATGGGCTCCCAACAAACACGCGCTTAATTGGATTCCAACCATTAAATAATAAAAATTGTATTCTCCTCACTTTGTCAAGTCTTTGCGAGGAGGTTGGAAATGCCATAGTCAAGAAGGGGTCATCACACTGCTAAATAGGTATTTTTCCGAAAGTAATGTGAGCTTCATTGGCTTATGCATGCATTATTAGATTAATATTTATAAAATTAGAAGCATTATGACAGAAATTTTTGGGTATAAAATTTAAAAATAAGCGGTGTATAAGTCAATAAATAAGGGGTCTCGCCTCAAGAAAATCAAAGACATTGGAATCCTTAATAACAACAATATTGAAGAACTTTACCTTTAGAGCTAGACCACTATAGTTAACCTCATTTTACATATAAATGTACTTTAATTTTTTTTATATATTTATTAAAATTATATATATTGTCAATTTTTGTATGTTAGCTTGACTCATTAAATATTTGTAATTATTTTATAATACTGATTATCATCAATAAACCAGCCTAGATCCATTTAACTCTGGATCTATCATGTGCCGAGAGGGATCAAATAACCCAAGGTGCAAACCTTCTTTTTGGAGTGTATAATTTGAAGAAAGGTTTACACCTCAAGCAATTCAATCCCTCTTGGTGAATGATAGATCAAGAGTTAGATAGATTTAGGCTAGTTGCAGCTAAGGGCGGTAATGCCATAGTTTTAGATTATCATTACTATGTATATGTTTGAGACTTCATACTTTCAAATTTTACATTATGTTTCCTTTGTCTGACATGACCATATAATTTTTTTCTTTAATTTAGTCTATTTTTCTTGCCTTGAATGGTTTGTACATTTGTGTTTGGATATTTTAAGTGGTTTGTGTGTGTCCGTGTTTGGATGATTTGAGCGGTTTATGTGTTTATGTGTTTGGATTTGAATGGTAATGTTTGTGAATGTTACAATTTTGTGTTATATTTATATATGTTTATGTAATTTTTTATTAGTAATTAGTTGGTGATGAGGAAGGAAGAAAATCTTGTCAATAGCTTACAGGAGGATTGATATTGCAGATCTATTTCATTTAATTTAAGGTATCATAGTTTTTGAAAACTAATTAATTCTTAATACTAACCCTACAAGTATCACTAAATATTTCTTGAAGAGTAGTTTTAATTTTAAATTCGTCGAGTTACCTCAATCTGTTGAGATGATAGATATTGTTAATAACTTTAATTATGAAAAATGATGAAATCAAAATTTGATTGAAAGTGACAATGTAATAGTGTTTGATGGAAATAAATTTGAATAATAAGAATGTATTCAATTACAAATAGTATTCATTGTGATCAGTCTCAACTATTTTCTTCTACTATTCTTATTGTCACCCCTGCTAGTTTTGTCATATTTTCATATCGATTATATGAAAAGTTTAGTTGAAATTGTAAAACATTCAAATATTTAACTCGGGCTATTGTAGTAAACATATCATCTTTTCTTTCTTGCTCTACAATATTAATAGATTGAATTACTATAACAAACAAGAAAAAACACACGTTGTCAATAACTTTTTTGTGCTTACACTAAAATCAATCACACTGTTAATCCAATCACTTCAAAATTAATGTACCATCATACATCTAGTTACATGAAATAAGAAATCAACATCTACACTGAAATCAATGCATCTAATGCAAACAATCAAATATGATTAGAAAAAAACATCTACACTGAAATCAATGCATCTAATGCAAGCAATCAAATAGGATTAGAAATCAACATCTACACAGAAATCAATGCATCTAGTGCAAGCAATCAAATATAATAAAAAATCAACATCTACACTGAAATCAATACATCTAGTGCAAGCAATCAAATATAATTAGAAATCAACATCTACACTGAAATCAATGCATCTAGTGCAAGAAACCAAATAGAATTAGAAAACATATACACTAAAATCAATGCATCTACTGGAAGCAATCCAAAAGGATTAGAAATCACATTTACACTGAAATAATTGCATCTAGTGCAAGAAATCAAATATAATTAGAAATCAACATCTACATTGAAATCAGTGAATTTAGTGCAAGCAATCAAATAAGATTATAAATCACCATCTACAATGAAATCAATGCATCTAGTGCAAGCAATTAAATAGGATTATAAATGATCATCTACATTGAAATCAATTCATCTAGTGGAAGAAATGAAATATAATTAGACAACATGTACACATAAATCAATGCATCTAGTGAAAGCAATCATCTAGGATTAGAAAGCAACATCTACACTGAAACCAATGCATCTAGTGCAAGCAATCAAACATCATTAAAAATAAACATCTTGATCTGAGATTGATAAAAAGGTATTACAGACTTATGTGTAGAGTTGTCTATATTACATAGTGTAATGGATCGAAAAGATTGCGAATAATACAGAGAATTAAATAATCAGAAAACACAATAATAACACATCAACACAACCAAAATTGGTAAATGAGTTCACTAGAATTCCTGGCTACGTCTCCTGGTCCTAGATTCCAGTGATTACCTCTATATTATGTCTTCAAAATGGTTGTTATAGGTGTGAGTTCAAAAACAGAGTCTCAACACATAAATGGATCTCACCACTGAGTTTCGCTCGAATCCTTGAGTCGAAATGAGCATATTCATGATTGTACTAGTCACTCTGACCTCCAGACCTCTTGGAATGGTTCACAATACACTCTCCTATCAACTTTCTGTATTAGAGTGTTTTTATAACACATTTTACTTACAAATTCCATTAAACGTGGAAACAATATGTTTATAATAGAAATAGGCTAAAATCGAAAGGACCGGCGGGCACGGGTGGACCTCGACTGTTCGGCCTTTCCCCGACGCGGATCTCGAGAACAAACCCATCCGATGGTTGTCGTGTTTCGCTCCTCAACTGATCCGGACAACCTGCACCATTGATCTATTCTCTACCATCCAACAGTTGTCGCACGGTTTCGCTTTCCAACTAGCACGTTCGCTATTTCTCTAAAGGCACATGATAAAGTGGTTTTTAGGAGGCTACGTGTCACTTGCTGAGTGGAATCACATTCTCTCGGTCTAAAACTGCTTCCTGCCTTGAGGTCACACGATAAACCATTTATCGCCCTTGTTTCGGAACTCAAAGAGTTTAGCTCCTCTTTTATAAATATATCGCGTCCATTTTTCTAGATAACTTGCCTGCATATTTCAACGCGATATGCGTCGATCTCCTTTGATCAGACAATATTTGTTCTTTACCGCTGCTCCTCATCGCCTAAGGTCTGAACCAATCATAGACTGCCACATCATCTACTGCGCTGACATCATCAAGTACCTGTGACTCTTTTCTAGGTTGCCACATGTCCTGCTGATGTAGGCTTTGATCTTTTGACTTGAATCTTTAATTGGCTCTATTTTCCTTATCCAAACTCGGATTTACATGCGGTGTGCACCATTAGCTTCGTTTCAACGAGCTCTTCAACCTTGTTCCACTTTCACATGTATTTGAAGACTTTAGATTTAGAGGCCATGCTGGATCCGTTTTGGATCACTCCTCCCCACTGGAAGCTTTTGGTCCACTAAAAGTTGATTTTTAGCTATTAAGTAAGTGAGGATAAAGTTCCTTCACTTGTCCAATTTCTATCCATCGTGCTTTACTTGGATTTGTACCTTTGAGTCCAACTCTTAGGTACTGAGCATCCACTCGTCACGAAGTTCTTATCCTCCTGTCAAGAACTATGTCCTCCTGTAACTCATTGAGATACTCAGGCAATAGATTCTCAATGGAAGGCAACTGAACTTGCTCTTCAGGATCTTCAATAATTGAAGGTTCATATAATCTCAATTTTTCAACATTAACGACTAAATAGATTTGCATATAAGCTGGTAGATCAAGGCGGAAAGCATTTTCACCAATTTTATCAAGTATTTTGAAAGTACCATATCTAATTGGTTTCAACTTCTTACCTTCCCCTTGCAGTCTTTCTTTGCTGATGTACAACTAGACTTGATCACCAACTTCAAAACTATGCTCAACTCGATGTTTGTCATGTCGTGCCTTATACTTGGCTTGACTTCTTTCCAGTTGTTCATGTACTGCCTGGTGAATTTCCTGGATTTGTTCAATGAACTTGGTTGCTTTGTCCACATCACTGTGTCCATCAACTGCTATGTATTTACCAAAGACAAAATCCAAGGAAGAATTTGGTATAAAACCAAAACAAGTCTCAAAAGGAGACCTTTGAGTAGAAGAATGCTTGGCACAGTTGTAAGCATGTTACACATAACACAAATGCTCATCTCGAAGCTTGGGATTCTTGTTGCAATATCCTCTAAGCAACTGTATCACTGTCATGTTGACCACTTTTGTTTGACCATCTCTTTGTGGATGAAATGTTGTGCTCTTCTTTAACCTGGTGTCCATTAACTCCCATATACTTGATGAAAATTTCCCAACAAATCGAGAATCTCGATCAGATACAATAGAAGTGGGTAACCCAAAATGAACCCATACATTTTGAAAGAACAACTTTTCAGTTTATTCAGTTGTTACCTGTTTATCACATGATATCAAAATACACATTTTACTAAACCTATCCACAATTACATACAAATAATCATGAACCTTTCTAGACTTTGGCAATCCCCCAACAAAATCCATGGAAACACTTTCCCAAGGACGAGAAGGAATTGGAAGTGGAGTATACAAGTTTAATTTTCTATTACTTGGCTTGCTTGTAGCACACATAGTACATCCTTTGATATATCTAGAAACTGTCTCATGCATTCGTGGCCAATAACAGAACCTTTGCAATTGTGAAACTATTTTACTTACACCAAAATGACCTGATATGAGAGAAGTATGTGCTTCTCGAGTTATGTTAACTTTTTCGGTTTGTGCAATGTATAACTTTCCTAATTGATATAAGAGTTTGTCCTTTATATAATAATCCAATTCTTCTATGTGCTCGCCATGACTTAAAGTTGCATATACATCCTTAAAATCTATATCTTGAGCATATTGTTCAATGTAACTTTCATGGACTACTGACCTTGTGATAGAGGGCCAGTGGATTGGCAAGGGATTCAACTAATTGGACTACTTATTTGGGCTTAGTCCTATTCAATTTATCACTAGCACTCTGGTTCCTCAACCAACCCTTGTATAACATCTATATTCTCCACCCTTAAGAGGCAAAATAATGAGTTCCAACCAACTTCAACCCTTAGCATAGTGAGATTGGAGCTTGTGTGAATGGATTTATGCAATAGAGATCCATATTCGTGTCTTAGTTAATTGTATTGTTTTAAGCTAATGTATAAGATGTAGTGTTATGATCACGTGTATATTTAAAAAAGGTTTGCATCATCCAGAATTAAGATGAATCCAAACATGTTAATAACTTAAAATTAATAAAATAATAAAAAAACAAAAACCACCAAAATAATATAAAAATTAATATATATACCATGGAATCGAATAGGGTCATGAGCCATTTGAGAGGTGGAACACCATCCAGCTTCAAGCCAAAAACAAAGTCTCGTCATAGTGGAGATGTGATCATTCTATTAGAAATTGTAATTACTCCAGTTAAGTGATAGACGAGTTCAGTGTGTGGTTGCATGAACTTATTTTAGGTAAGTCGCTAGTTGAAAAGATTTAAATACCCTTCACTCAATTGATTGCAAGAATCAAGTTTGTGTAATCAATAGAAGCGCTGGATCTCATATTGTGTTGTGTGAAATTTGTGTTTAAGCTCCTCTGTTTTTTCGACAAATTGATATCAAAACAAGATTACAAAGACAAGGGAAGAACAAATCAGCAATAATCCACGAGAAAAAAAATAAAATAAAGTTTTCTCTGGTTTAAGCTATAACACACCTTAGACTAATTAGTGCATTATAACGCTCGTAGGCCTAGCGAAAAACCGCGTTATAAGTTTTAACACTTTTTATGAATTAACTACTTTGTTTTTAATAGCATTAAAGGACTAAGGACTTCTATTTCGTGGATAGCGTTAGCACGCAAAGCATCGTAAGAAGAGGCGCGTTAATACAACTAAAAACATTAATTTTTTTAAAAGTGCGTAGTCACTTTTCATATAACGTGAAGGTTCATGGAGAGGTTCATATAACGTTTATATGAAAAATTATGAAAAGTCTTTTTTTTTTTAAATTAGAGGTTTTATAAAGGTGTGTAAGTTATAAAGTTTTTTTATATATCAAAGTTTTTCAAAAGAGTTTTGGAAAAGGATTTTTTGAATTTTTTATTTTGTTTTTAAAAGAAAAAAAAATTTGGGGTTTATTAGAGTGAAGAATTTTTTTGGTTTTTTTAGTATTGTTTTTATTGGCAAGAGAATGTAGCGCTTTGTAAAGTCTGTTAGTCTATAAAATTATTTGGTTTTCGGTTAAGTATGGGTAAAGATTGTGCCTTACAGGGGCGCATATTGAAAATCATATTTTCTTTCGGGTGTGATATGGAAGATAGCCTCATGCGATGAGGAAAGAAACTATAAAACAGAGGAAAGACCGCAATCATCGGTCATAAAGCGCTACTGAAGCATATTAAGAAAAGAAATCGAAAAGAAGAGGTAAAGATCATTGCCATGGTTAGAGAGGTTCACGTCGTAGCTGAGGAATTAAGAAGTCTAGCAAAATACAAAGAAGAAATCGAGGGTGATTGAAGTAGCTTTGATCTACTACCACCGCCTATATTTACATGTGAATATTTTGATCATTGGGTTATCAAGATCCTAACTTTTCTTCAACCTAAAGAGCTAATTAAGTATGAATCTAATAACCCATATCATGTAGTATGTGATGCTTTAACATTGAATTTTATAAAACAAGCATTCAATGAGAAGTTTTTGTGCAAGATAGCAAAAGCTACAACTATCAAGGAAGCATGGAAAAACTTGGAAAAAGAATTTGGTGCAAGGGGGAGTGACATGCAGCAACATGTTATGTCACAAGCAAATAAGTCAGATGCAGATCTGAGAGTAGATAAGTAAGACTCTTAGAGGAAAACAGAGCTTGGAGAATCTTACTCAAAGTTGGATGATGGTTGTCCAGACCATAAAATTGAAACCCATTATGAAAGCATGCATATGGATGTTGAAGATGCAACAAAGATTGCAAAGAGAGAAGTTGAAGCCTCTGTGTGTGAAGCAGAGAAAGAACATATAAATGCTCAAAGACTCCATTGTAATGTGGATGGTGTAGATCATGGTGAATCCCATTGTGATGAGACACGTGGATGATGAATGCAAAGTTAGATGTCAATTGGTGAATCCAGCGACAACTGATGGATTTGGTGAAGTTGAAAATTTCAATGAAATTGACAATGAACACATGCATGCTTGGATATCCCACCATAGTGTGGATGAACATTATGTTGATGATATGTGTTGTTTCTTTTTTGAAACACGGATTAATTGTGGCAAAATGGTAAGCGCAATGTTTGATGAAGAATTGAAGGTTGAAGATGCCACTGTAGCAACAAAGATATGAAGCAGTTGGAAATTCTCATGAAGTAGTATGTCATCTAGCAGCAGTTGATGATCAAGGACAGGATAAAGTGATTGAAGAGTTTTTGATGAGAATATCCATTGACCACATAATAGTGGAAGATAATTTCAGTGAAGTTGAAAAGAAGGCAAAGAAGGAAGAGGTAGAGAAGGAAGATCTCACTGAAGATCATAATAAAGGTGCTTTTAACATTGTTGTTTAATATGCAGGTGTTCAGAATAGCATGGGTGAAAAAGTTGAAAACAAGGTTGTTAATAAATTTGATACAAATTTGAAGCTCATTGAAGAATGGATTCAAAAACCAATATAACAAATTGATTCGAGCCTTAAAGCAACTACTGGAATAAAAGAATTGAATGAAATGATGAATAATGATCTTGAGTGTGCATATTATAGGAAAAAAGTAGCAGTACCTAATGATGAAAGTGAAAAAAATGATATGAAAGACAAAGATGAATGCATTGAAACAATTTTTCAACAATTGATTCAAGAAGATATAAGATTTTGCTATCCAGAAATATGGCAAAAAGAAAGTCAGGAATATGAAGCACAAGAAGCATAGCAAAAAAGACAGTCGGAAGATGCAATGTTGTGGTAGTCGTCCATGGTTGAACGAATATTTGAAAAGGAAGGTGTAGTAGACAAGATCAGATTGTGTTTCAACACAAATTCAAAAAGAATCAAAGAAAAATTGCAGCAGCAACAAGTAAAGAAATATGGAGCTTGCAACAAAAACCTGGAACAGAGAATAAGCAATTTCAAGGATTTAATATTTGGAAGAAGAGAAAAAAAATGCAAAATTGTGAAAGTCTTGAGTCATTGTAAGCACAGCTGAAACATAGACCAATAGAGATGTTTGAGCAATAAATTAGTCAGGTTAAGTCATGTTTGAGTTATATTGAGTCATACGGTCGTAATTAAGGGGGAGTGTTAAATCTAGACAGTCATTTAACTGAGCATTGAGTCAAGTCGAGTTAAGTGATAGACTAATTTAGTGTGTGGTTGCATGTTAAGTTATTTTAGGTAAATCGCTAGTTGAAAATGTTTAAATAACCTTCATCGAATTCATTGTAAGAATCAAATTTGTGTGATCAATAAAATAGCCTTAGCTCATATTGTGTTGTGTGTGAAATTTGTGTTTAACCTCTTCGTCATAATGGAAATGTGATCCTTTTACCTAAAAATGTTTGTGCTAAAGTTTTTTGGCAGCCACGTTCAAACGCATTGATACCAAATCCATGTGTCTACGCAGCAGGGAGAGGATTCGTCTTCGCATCTAGGAGTAGCGGAATCTACGATTTCCATATGTTTTCCTCTGCTACGAAGACTCCACTTAAAATATTTCGACGTGAAGCGACGGAAAGTACTCCGACAAATAAGAATGAAGGAAAGTAATCCGACAAATAAGAATGAAGAGGTATGTTGCATGTTAAGAAATCGCATGGTTTGGTACATGGAAATGATGGGCTCCCAACAAAGACGCAATCAATTGGACCATTAAATAATAATAAAATCATTCTCCTCGTTTTGTCAAGTCTTTGCGACGAGGGTGGAAATGCCGTAGTCAAGAAGGGTCATCACGCTGCTAAAGTTATGTGAGCTTCAGTGGCTTATGCATGCGTTATTAGATTAATATTTATAAAGTGAGAGGAGTAGCGGAATCTACGATTTCCATATGTTTTCCTCTGCTACGAAGACTCCACTTAAAATATTTCGACGTCAAGCGAGGGAAAGTAATCCGACAAATAAGAATGAAGAGGTATGTTGCATGTTAAGAAAATCGCATGGTTTGGTACATGGAAATGTTGGGCTCCCAACAAACACGCACTCAATTGGATTCCAACCATTAAATTATCAAAAACTTATTCTCCTCAGTTTGTCAAGTCGTTGCGAGGAAGCTGGAAATGGCGTAGTTCCCAAAGTTATGTGAGCTTCATTGGCTTATGCATACGTTAATATTTATTGGGGTCTCGCGTGAGGACAATTAAAGAGAGTGGAATCTATGATAACAAAAATATTCAAGAACTTTACCTTTAGAGCTAGACCACTAGAGCTAACTCGACTCATTTTACATATAAAACTTTTATACTTTGAATTTCTTTTTTCTATATTTTTTAAAATTATATATATCGTTATTTTATAACATTGACTATCATCAATCAAAATCCTTAGTGAGAAAAATATAAATTATCACTATTTTAATTTATAAATTAAAATAAATATTGATTTATAATTATTATTTATATTTGTATATACATTTCTCACATATATTATATTCGAATAAAAGATTTTGAAACCAACCGCGAGAGGCGGTCAAACAAAAACGATGACTTAGAAAGTTGGCAACACAACCGGAAATTAAGAACTCAGAGCATGCTGCTATTGAATTCCACCCATTGACTCCTTGTCGTCAACCAAGTTTTTCGCGTGAGCGTCAACAAAGTGCTGTTTTAAAGAAGCATTTCAAAAAGATAAATTAATTAAAAAGAAAAAAAGCAAACCTCAATATGAGTCAACCTGAAGTCTTCCGAGGCATGTCAATTTAAATACCTAATTATGAATTAAATACCTTCGCCTATTAGTTGGCGAGGCATTTAAAAAAGACAAATTAATTAAAAAAGAAAAAGCAAACCCCAATATGAGTCATTCTGAAGTCTTCCCAGGCAAGTCAATTTAAATACCTAATTATGAATTAAATACCTTCGCTTATTAGTTGGCGAGGCATTTCAAAAAGACAGATTAATTAAAAAAGAAAAAACAAACCCCAATATGAGTCATTCTGAGGTCTTCCGAGGAAAGTCAAAAATAAATTAAAAAATAAATTGAAAATTGAAAATAAAAAATATTTTGAATATTTGTTTATTAAATTCAAAGTGAAAATTATTTCAAAATTTAAAATTAACTAAATTTTTAATAATGTGTTTATCTATGGTTTTCTAGGTATTAGTCTTTTTCTTATATAAACACGCTTTACAACAATAAAGTAAATAATTTTAAGATTATTTAAAAAAAATATTAGTATTTTTTTTTAAAGTTGAGAGACAAGGTGGAAAAGATGTAACATTAGTATTGTCATGTTATTTAAACATTTGAAGTATGTTAAATTATATAAAAATTAAAATAAAATGAGGTAAATTATATTTGGTATTTTTGGGCTCATCAATGTCTTTTAGAGTGAAAAGATATTTGATTCTCTTGGTGCTTGGTAGAATGGGAGTTGACATGAAGCTAGGATAGAAGATATTTGATCCTCTTGGTGCTTGGTAGAAGGGGAATTGAGATGGAACAAGGATAGTATATAATAGAATAGTATTGTGATGTATGTATCATCTATTTATTGGAATTACATTTTATTAGTGAGGATTGAATATCAATTTCTGTGGTTGTGGTGAATCTTCTTGCTCCTCATAGAGGAAAAACAATTCCAATTCAGATCAACTAGTCTTCCTCTTGTTATACTGGGGATTGAAGATGAAATTATTTGGTTGTGGTGAATCCTTTTGCACGTGATAGAGGAGAAATTATTCAAATACCCATGAACTATCTATCCTCTTGTTGCTTGGATTAATTAATGATACTTACCAATAGTCTATGGCTCCACATGTTGAGGTTTTCTCTACCTACTCCACTTGCTTGTATTTACTATTTGGATTATGAATGGTACATGCATGTCTTCTTTATACCTACTCAATATGATCTACCTACTCTACTTGATGGAATTTCGTGTTTGGATCTATGAATGGTACATGCATGTCTTCTTTATTCCTACTCAATATGAACACAAGGTAGTGAGCAAAGAGATCAAATTGATTAATTCCTTGTTATTTTTAATTAGGTTGACACTTACAAATTTTGTTACTATTAATTAGTAATTTCATTTCCAACAATTCAAAAAATTCTTCATAAAATTCAAAATATATAAGTCCTTCCAATTTATCCATTGTGATCTCCTTCGTAAGATTTATATTATAATCGTATTTTACAAAGCTAGAAAGGTAAGTTGTCATTTGATCTATTTCAAATATATTTGTTGTAGAAGGTTCCTCAAAAAGTTTATTTGGATGATTAGTACCAACTTCGGCATCATTGAAATGTATTTGATAAGAGATCTATGATAAGAAAGAGTAATGTTTAAATTATAAATAAGTTAATGAGTAAATTTTCTAAAATAGAGATTCAAAATTGTTTCAAAATATATAGAGATATGACTATTGTAAGGTTATGAAAAAACTATTGACAAAAAAAATGAGTGAAAAAAATAAATAAAATTTAGAGGTTCAATTAAAACCTCACACCATTTGGGATAAGAGATCTATCTAAATTTTAACTTAATAACTATTCTTTGTTGTCAAAAATACTATAAGATAATCATGACACTAAGATTTTGCAAATTAAAAAAATGACTCTGGATAGAAAAAAAAATAATAAAAAAAACAAATATTTAAAAAAAAAAAATTATATTATTAAAATTGTTTTTTTAATTAAAATAAAATAAACAACCTCTATTTAAAACCGAAAAAAATAAATAAATTATTAATAACAAAAAGTGAAAAACAACCATTAAAATAGAAAATTCATATATGCCTTGCAACAGACGATCTCTGAAGGTCATTAGAGGAGAAGCGATTTGAGAAGTAGAAGTAGATCATGATCTGAAAATTATAAAAAGTTGGTTTGAAATTTAAACGGGGAAGATTGAATCACAATCACCCTTTACATTATGGGACAGCAGAAATTAAATTTAGATGAAAAATTTACGCTCATCTTTCTTTCTAATTATTAAGATATTATTTAAATAAAAAAATAACAATATTTATTTTTAACTATTCAAAATAAACTATAAAAAAAGTCAATTTATTGGCTCAAATTTGTTTTAATTATTTTTTATCCAAAAAATTCTAAACTTGGTTTTGATGTGGAAATCGATTCATCATTTAAAAAAAATTCAACCCCAAAAGGTTGAGAAGGCTTCGACGTAGTCAATGCTTAAAAAGTGTTTGTACTAGTTGTATTGTAAATTTTCGAGTGCTTTATGTATATATTAAATTAAAAAAAAAATTGAGATCTACAAGATTTTTAAATGATAAGAAATTAATAGTCACTTAAAAGTGATGATTTTTCTTACTTGATAATTATTTGTGAAATTATTGTTCTCTTATTATTATTACATTTATGTTCTTCTTTTCATCAAACAATTACCAAAATATAAAATATGAAGATGATAGAGAACAAAAGGCACAAGATATAAGCTCCAAGATAGGGTGAAAATCCCACAAGGGTGAACCTAGAAAATTGCTCTTCTTATCTGATCAAAGTGAGAAATCCAAGACCCAAGACCATGCCCAAAATTTCAACCCTTCAAGAAGTCAAGTCAAGCCCTCCAAAATCATAAATTTAGTCACAAGAATAACATCAAACTCAATCACAGTAATTTGCACCCACTTCAGTGCGTATGCCATAAGAGACTTGCGTTTATCTTGGATTATTCATAACAAAGAAATTTCATTTAATTCAGACCATCTTTCACAAAGGGCTCACATTGTTTCAAAGTATTTCCATATAAAAGTTTGCATTCCTTTACAAATATATAGTCTTAAGGAGCTCACAATTCTGCACAAAAATAACCTTTGAACTTCTCACCATTCTACAACAGAACTCATCATAGAAAGAGCACTAAAATTGCTTGTTGAATTGTGGAACACATATCCCAATATATAGTTGTTCTAACATGCGAAAAGACACATTTGTTGGGTGAGTTGACTTGTCATCTAGGAGGGCCGACTTGGTTTCTTAAGGTGGACTAAGCCAAAACACATTCTAAAAAGTATTTTTCTCTTTTTCTTTAAAAGAAGTCCATATAGTACTTTTACTCAAATTCTAAAAGCATTAAGAACATACTTAAGTAATGAATCAATACTAAAATTCCTATTTCTCTTTTTCTTCTCTTTTCCTTTTACATAAAATATAAAATGATACAAATTATGAAGAACAGACTTAGTTACATTTTCCAACACTCCCTCTTAACTAGAGAGGTATTAATAATTTCACAACCGGTATAAGGATACTCTAAAAATGAAAAATTATCATAAGAATAGCTGAATTGATAAGCCATATTTAAGCATCGACATCATGACCAACATTGTCAAATTGCAATATAGCAAGGCCTTGAGTAATAATCTCTAACTCTCCACAAGATTATAGCACAATGCTGAGATACATACATATGGAAATATTGATAGTGTTGGATACTGCCAACATATATAGGGGGTCTCCCTGATATGAAGTCCCAATTAGACCTCACACCATTTGGAGTAGGAGCCCCATCTGGGGTATCAGCTCGACCACCATAACTAGGTTTGCCTTGGTTGCAACAAATAACATAAGAGATTACACACATATCCTTTGAAATCAACAAGAAAGTTGACATTGTAAAACACCAATTGCAATGTCTAAAAGGAGACTTTCATGGGAGAGGAGACAAGAGTGAGTCTCTAAAAGGAAGATAATAGTACAATCCTACGAGAGATGCATGAGAGTAAGAAAATATTTGTTATTTATCTAGCGAAATAGTTCACATAGACAAAACGACCATTAAAGTAAATACAACACACATTCAACAAGATAAGTATCGAAGCTAGTGAAGTTGTTCAATTTCCTAGGTACATGTGAACATAACATATACTGCAAACATATAAAGAATAATCTTATAGAATTCATGATACATGCATGAAAAATGTGTTGGCTCAATGAGATTATAATAATTAAGTGAAATATCCAAGTACACAGTTACAATGGTGAGGCACTAATTCCAATAGTGGAACATAAAGTCACTTCTTGTTTCTCCAAGGAATGATCTTATCTCCTATGTCAATTTAGAGAAGCCAAAGCTAGCTCTCCAAAGCCTAAGCTTCCAAAATCACTTTGCTTGAGTTATGAGTTTTCTTTTATAATAAGAGGAATGATCTTTCATCTCCGCATGTCACTCTTGAGCTACCCTCATGACTCTTGGACTCCTGAGTGACTGTTGAACTTCTATTGACTCTTTTGTCCATATTTGACCTTTCATATTCCACATGTGACTCTTGGACTTCCACACAATTACATTTTGTCATTTTCTTGAAAATACATCATTACATTCCACATGATGATTTGGCAAGATACATTGACACATATTGCATTGTGATGACAACTTGTACAAGCCATGATTTGGAAATGATGACTAGGAATATTCATGATGATGTGGCAATGGGAAGCTTCTCTTATTGGTGCTATGTCTTCTACTCTTGATAGTAAATCTGATTTGTACTTCATCTTCATTAAATATCTACTTTTTTCTTCATCTTTACCCTCCAAATGGTCTTGGATCAACAACGAGACCTTCTAATTCATCATGAAATGTTTTCTTTCCATAATGGTCCAAGATCTGCTTCATGTCTTCATGATGGTTCTTCTTTGTGCCTCTTATCTGCAAGTTCTTCTTCTCTTCTTATCCTTTCTATATTCCTTAACCATCACCTTACCTTGTTGAGGAGGTACACCTTCTAATAAAGTTCACTCATGAGAAGGAAAGATCAGTCTTGAACTCGACTATCCTATCCCTACCTTGCTCATGGAAGGAGTTTCTTATGATGGGCCTATGAAAGGACTGAGAGAGGAAGGCATGTTGAGGATGGCACAGTTGAGCTTAGAAGCTATTGAGGAAGGCACCACCACTCACTAGAACTATGCCATGTGCGATAAGGAGGGGCTCTTCAGGGTCTAGTGCAGTGAGCAAGTGCAAAAAGTAGAGGTGATGAGCTTATTGACTAGAACTATGATGTGCACTAGGATTAAGGGAGGAGGAGGCAGTAACATTGCAAGTGAGATTAATAATGAGCATATGATGACCCTAATGATCACTAGAAATTCACTATGCACTGAGGAGGAAAGGCAAGACAAGTCTTAGGTGCAATGAGGGGTTGCAATCAATAGTGGAACAAGACTAGGCACTGCAATTGCACCATGCACTAGCCTTAAAGGGAGGTTTCTATGCTAGCGCAATTTGACTCCACTATGGTTTTTTTTCAACTAAAAATTCACTCTTCTACCAATGCCAATGTAATTTACTTCTGTAGGGGTTGTCTATAAGAGGAGATTGCATAGTTCATTGAGGTATGTAGTAGAAGGTATGTCACTTTGTCTAGGATATGTATAATGCATTGTGAGAGGGATGATGCATTGTATGACATAGTTTGCTTTTGCAGATGGCCACTATAAATGATCCATGCCCTATAAAAGGCATAATTTCTCAAAACTTAGTGCAGTGAGTCAGTACAAGTAAGAAGATTTAGGTGACTATGCTTTGAAGATTTCGAATGTGCATTCATAGGATATGATCTTAAGAAAGACATAATGCACAAGTCTAGGAGGGAGAGATCTCATCAATAAGGCTCATTAATAGGTATTTCTCATTACCTGGTGAAGGATTGAGGCTTTCATAACTTGCACTGGGCACTAGGACCAAGAAGAGATCCAAAATGGCTAAGTGTGAGACTAATAGAGTAAGAGAGGAAAAATAATTTGAACAACACTCAAACATGGATCACACACATGAATGCCATTAGTACAAGCCAGAAGAATTCACATGACTCATGAATAGGAATCACACCTTGAAACAACAATAAAGTGACACTTATTTCTAATTGCAATAGTTGAAATGCTAAATTGTGACACTTAGAACACACGTGGTGACAAAAGTGGCGAATGTGACCAGAAGGTGTGTTAACCTAAGGGAAAGTGTCTAAAACATATTTTAATGATATGTATGGCCATATAATGTAGAAGAGTGCAATATAACTAACTCTAGTGATCCACAAAGATGTGACATGTACAAAAGTGGAAATAGTTCGAAGCGACATTTGCAACAGTAAGAAAAAGGTCAAAATGACACTTGAAAAAGCTAAAGAAATTGAAAGAAGCACATGCCAAAGAAAATATAACATTAAAATGACACTTGTTAAAGTGAAAGAAACACTACAAGAAGAAAGGACATTGGTGAGGGTCAAAAAATGTCACCATAAGCTCATTGGTGATGGTCAAAAGAGCCTCTATCACCAAAAATTGAACGTCACCAAAGGTGGTGTCGCTAAAAGTATAGGTGTTGTGGTGACATTCAAGGTTCGTAACCAATAATGATTTATAATGACGGATAGTGACCTCCACCATTTCATATGAGAAATTGTGACAAACCTTAGATACCATCACCAAAAAACATAATGTCATTAAAGGTGGCATCACCAAAAGTATAGATGTTGTGGTGACATTCAAGGTCTGTCACGAATAATGATTATAATAATGGATAGTGGCCATCACCATTTCATATGAACAACAATTATTTATGGTGATGGACCTTTTATGGCTGTAATTATTGATGCATATGTATGGTGGCATTCGTTGACCATCACCATTTCATATTTTGGTGACGGTCGAAAAATTTAACCATAAGCTCATTGGATGGGCAAAAGAGCCTTCGTCACCAAAAATTAATCGTCGTCATTCCATATGAATATCAGGGCATGATGGAATCGAACCACCAACCTCCTACTTGTAACACAAGTTCTCTTCCATTGAGCTAGAACCCTTTAAAGAATTAGACTTTAAAAAATTAGACCTTGAAACTTTATAAATTCTAAATTTTACAACTTTCAATAAATTGTAAAACTTTTTAAAGCCTTGGAAAATATTTTAGTAAGAAATTAAAATAGCGTGAAAGTTGTAGGTCCCTACGTAATGGTTATGGAAGCTATGAAAAGTGGGTGGAGGGAAAAATAGTTACATATATGATACTTAATATGTTCAGTTGAATAACCTATTAGAAGTGAAACTTTGAAGATATTTATAGCCTATAAATGACCTATAATAATCAAACCTAAAATCTACAATTACATCGAAGATTAATTTCTCATGTTGTGAATCATGTAAATTTGTTGTGGAAACTTAAAAGTATGCCTCTAAAACACTGATTTGCATGCCAAAAAGTGAAAAATAGTGAGTATATATGATGCAATTATGAATAAGAGCCGCATAGTGGGATGTCACTACTTATTTGTATATATGAACTGTGTGCATATCATTTTTAGTTTATTTGGTTGAAATGATATTTGTGAAGATGAAACTATTTGAAATAAAAGGCCATACTATCCCTCTACCAAGGATTCCTGAAAACCATGAACTCTATGCTCTCACAAGGACATTTGTTGGATATATATGCTGAAAGAAAAGACCATCATTCTTTGGATTCAAGGTCTTTGCTACCTATTGAATGCATCTAGATCCCCAATAGTATGTATTTCCTTTTCTTTTAAGGTATAGTAGCCCTCCAAACAGTATTCCTCACAACCCGAGAACTCCCTACTCTCATAAGGACATTTGTTGGATATATATACTCTAGAAAAATACCATCATTCTTTGGGTTCAAAGAGTTTGCCTCCAATTAAATGTCCATTTTTGAATGCTTTTAGATCCCTAATAATGATGTATTATGTTGTTATAGCTCCATGTCATTGCAAGGATTTGTGGAAGAATTGTATGGATGTTTTCTCTCAATTATTACGACTGACCAAAAATTATAATGTGGCTCATACATTTTTGTATATATCAAATGTTTGGCCACATATTGGGAAGCTCTCAGAAATCTGTTCACACAAGATCCAAGGTGCTACAGTTCTCGGTATTAAATTTACTTCATTACAAATATGCCATATGTACTTGTCATGTTTGTACTATCCTTCAAAATCTTCCCCATGAATGTATGGGGTGTTGAGACCAATACGTATATAACATGGAGTTAGAGGTTCTATGCTTATACATAAACACGAATGCCTTATGATTATTATTTATATAATGTATCAGAGTTAGATTTATTACTGCATTTGAATAGGACATCCCTATGGGGTTTCACTCTAAATTAATAATGTACTATATTCTTAATAACTCTCTCCTAAGCAGATGATAGTCGTGTCCATTTAAGTTATATAAAATAGTTCACATTAATGGTACGATGTTATAACCCTTGAAGAGAAGACACCACATATTTATGTCAATTTTTGTTAAAAAAAAAATTGTGGAATATCGATTAACATAGTATGACCCGGTTTAAGTAATTTGTCCATCAGAATATAAGTTTTAAGGTCCACTCAATGAGTTTAGTTGGTGCTTTTGAAAATCAACAATATATTTTCCAAGAACAGATATATTATCAACCTTTTCAAGTATTCATTTATAATTGAAACAACTGATCTTTGTTGAATGTGCTTGTAGATCAAAGGTTATTGAGGTTCAACACACATCTATAGCTAACTGATCTCTTAAGGTGAGAAAACCAGGATTCACCATCCCCATTCCCCCTAAAGAAAACAATAAAGAACCACACTACTAGAGCAACTAATACTAAATGTCTTCACAGTGGGAAGGAAAGTGAAAGAAGCTCTGGCCAATCTAGCATGGAGGATGTCCTCCTAGCAGTTCAGGCAACTGAAATAGGATCCATATGCATTCACATGCCAAATTTTGATCATAGGGAAAAATAATGATTGGTCGCATTACACTAAAGTCTCATTTTCCACTAAAGTAATTCACACCTCATCCCCGTTATAAGTTCACAGATCAAAGATGAGGGAAAAACTTGAAGATTAGCTCCATGCAATCACTCCCAAATTTATATGTATCTGAGATGTAACATAGCTTTTCAGTATGTAACACTTGATTGTCTAAGTTTTCATGATGAGCTTGTTACAAATGGTAATGAAAATGGTGCCTTATTATATAGCCTATAAAAGGACCAGTAGTAAATTCATAAGATCAATTCCCACATAAATTTTCATCTATAACATGTAATTATATCATATTTAAAGGCTAGGATTAATGTGTCCTTAATTAATTGTATTGAGAAGGAAAAGTTTGTCTTTGGGAATTATTAATCATAATGAAAGCTAACCTAATACTTCGTGTTTAGGTACATAACAATTGGGTTCAAACTTATTCTTGTCTAGTTCACCCTGTTCTAGGTGAAAGAAAGTTAATCAACATAATCACAAGCATTCATATATTAATGAGCATTGGCATGTAATCAGTTATACCTTTTTTGTATGGAGTATAATCACATTTTACTCTAGGAAAACATTGATAGCACCACTTTCTTTGACAAAAAATGGAATGTTTTCTATTTATCCAGCATATTCAAGCAACCAACCACCAATTTCTTTAATAGAGTAGGAAATGATTTCTATTTATCAAGCATATTCAAGCAACTAACCAACCATCCAAAATGAGTAAGAACCTTTAGTTACTGTGAAGCATTATCTAAAAAGATTTGAAATGTGATAGAAAAATATAAACACAAGTCATATATACAAAGTAGTTGTAATATTGAAGACTTGATTAAGATATATATTTAGAAGCAATTCTATATTCATATTTATCACCACCATGGAGGAGACTCTTGACAAGGAGATCTCATTTGAAACGACAAATGGACCAGACCATCAATAACCCTTCAGTCCACTAAAAGAATAAAGCATAGAAGCCTGGAACAAGCTCCTACGTTCTTATAAACACCTTGAGGTTCTGAAGTTTACTAATTCATATATGGAGTTCATACAAATGGGAATATATTGAACCTTGAAAATTAGAAGTAGATATATGCATCCTCAAGCTTTGATACATTTAGGTCGTTTCAAACCCTAATTTAGTTAGAAGTGTATGTGCCATCATATTCTTGAATACAACCCCTAGAAGCCAACCCCTAGGGGCCGGAAGGGAGGTAGAGCGAGGGGGTGGAGAGGGGGGGGGGTGGTTTATATATATATATATATATATATAAACCCCCCCTCTCTACCCCCCTCACTCTCCCTCCCTCCCTCTCCTACGAGCGGGGAGCGAGAGAGAGCGGGGGGGATTATATATATATATATATATATATATATATATATATATATATATATATATATAATTTAAATTTAAAATAAAAAAAAAATTAAATATTTCTTAATCTTAATTTTAATTTTTTTATAATTTAAATTTTTTAATATAAATTTTTTAAAATCTTTTAATTTTTTTTTTTAATTCAATTTTTTTTTTTTTGTAATTGTTTAACTTTTTTCCAATGAGGTTTTTATCTTTTACTTATATTCTTAACTTAAAAAATGGTTTTGTTTTTTTTCTTAAAAAACATATATATATATATCTATATATATATATATATATATATATATATATATAGTTCATTTGTTTGTTTGTTTTTTTTTTTTTTTTTTTCATTTTTACAAGTTAATTTTTATTTTTATTTTTTACATTCTTATGGTTTTTTATTTTTTGTTTTTTTAAATATTTTTTATATTTTTTATATTTTTGTCTTGAAGCATCCCCTTGTCACCCTTGGCCGGTTAGGCCTTGGAGTGGTTGGGGATTTTTTTTTAGGTTTTTAATTTTTTTAATGTTGTATTTTATTTTTGTAACTTTTTTATTTTTCTCATTTTTTAATTTTTAATTTTTTATTTTTTCATTTTATTTTATTCATTTATTTTTTACTTTTACTTTTTTTCAATATTTAAATTTTTGTTTTCATATCTATATATATATATATATATATATATATATATATATATATATATATATATATATATGATTTTTAGGGTCCGTGTCGATGCTTGTCTAGCAACCCAATCCCATTATGTGCAATTTGATAGTTGATTTTTTAATTTTTTTGTAAGGTATCAGGTTGTCTTAGGTTAAGATTTTATAATCGCTATACATATTTAAAAAAAAAAATACTCTTGATATAGTAACTCTTTCATTCAGGTGCTCATTTTAAAAGTTATTTTAGTCATACAAATTTTCCATAATGTCATGCTTGAAATATTTTGAAAACTTAAGATTGTTTTGTAGTCATAATGTTTGGTTTTAATTCCATGGTTGAAAAATTGTCAAGATTTTAATGTTTTTCTAAGTTGTGATATTTTATCTTTAATGCTATTGCTGAAAACACTTATAAGTATTTTTTATTAGCACCATGCTTGAAAATTGTTGGAATTTTAAGGTTTTTCAAAGAAGTGATATTTTAAATTTAATGTCATGCTTTAAAATCATTGGAATTTTAAGGCTTTTCAAAGACATGATATTTTATCTTTAATGTCATGCTTGAAAATTGTTGGAAATTTAAAGATTTTGAGACTCATAATATTTTATTTTTAACGTCATTACTAAAAAATATTGAAATGTACCCTGAAAAAAGACCTTATTCCAGCATGAACACTTTTCGATTTCAAGGTGTTTTTGAATCAAATAAAATGGATTTTATTGTTTTTTACTATTATTTTTAAAAAATATTGAAAAAAAAAAAATTAAAAAGAAGAAGAAGAAGAAGAAGAAGAAGATGATGATGATGATGATGCAAAATCAACACTTTTTATTTTTGGGTTGTTTTTTCATGTTTTCTGGGGGTTTTTTGGCTTGAGTACCCATTTTGAGGTAATAGTTCTCGTTTGATCAATAAAAAAAAAACTATGTTTCATACGGTATGATTCATAAATTGTTATGGATTTCTCAATTAGGGTGTGAGCTAGATATTATGGGTATGTCCTTGCCCATTGTTTAACATGAAAATCCCGAATCAATCTTATGTCACCCTCCACATGCATGAAGCAAATGGATAGGTGGTGGTGCGCATGCAGAGTTTTAATGTCGACCTTGAAGGTCGCAAAGACATTAACAAGTTGGTGTCTTTCAGTTTCTTCCTCACCATGTTTGGTAAGTTTCTTGTCTGTGTGCTCCATTTGATTAGGATCTGGTCTGAGCTGCTCATCATCCTGGGGAAGGTGTCCACCGAGAAGTTTCATCGAGCACTTGTTCAGTTTCTTTTAGTTGAAGGTTCTTGTTATGGGTATGTTTTCAATCCCAATTCCTTTATCCTTGCTTCTATGGATCATCATCTCTATTTGTTGGTCCCTAGGGAGAATGGTAAATATTAAATTGGTGGGTGTGGAAGGAGATAGATCTGGAATTCTTCATGGTTAGGTCAGATCTGTGTGAAGAGTCTCGTGTTTACCGTGTTCTTGTGTCAATGGTTGATGGAATTCGGTTATCGCGCATGGGTTTTCATGGGGTATCGCCTATGGTTCACTCACGGTTTTGTGACTCTCTCTAGCTTTGACGCACAAGATTTTTGTTCGAAATGAATATATGTGGGCTTAGCTAGAACCTTCAGAGTTTTGGTCAGTAGAAAATTATGTTTGTAATTACACGTCCGGACTTAGTGGGCACAGTTGGAATAATGTGTGGCTCGAGGCCTTGGTTCCCTCATGGTTTCGTGTTGATAACATGTGCTTGATTTGACTCTTATTTCCGTTCTTGACCTCTTATATGATTTCATTGGCAAGTGCCCTGGTCTAGCACGACCCCCGATAGCTTCTTTCCTCTGAGTATAGACATTTTCCGAGCGTGCTTCCATACACATCGTTATTCAATCATCTACCTCACAAGTTCATCAGAAAAATGGCTGGTGTCACCTCTGGGAAAGGAAAGACCATTCAGGGAACCCATGGCTGAGGTAGATAGAGGAAATCATCACATGTGACTAGTCATCCCAGTTCATCAGGGGGGACAGTACGTGGGTGTAATTTGGCCTCCCAGATCATTAATGAAGTGACCCAAGCCTACCATTCGGGCAGTTATTCCCCGATCAAACAACTCATTGCAGAATGGGAAGAGGAGATCAACCAAAAAGGAGAAATTCTGGAAATCGATTTGGAAGATTGGAAAAATTTGGTGCCAGACCCTGGACATACTCGAGGAAGATCCACCCAATACAAGCAAACAATTCACTATATTGGATGATGAAGAGCCTTCTGGCTAAAGCTTTGGAGAATTTCCCAATAGGCATGCCTATGTCATCCTAGGGGCACTCGAATTAGAGTAAGGAGATTCAGAAAATCCAATTCTAACTGTAGCAAGAAAATGGCTACCTCAACCACATCAAGTAGCATATCCCATGCATCCTTCACACTAAGATGTCAGGGTCCAATGTGAAGGACCCTGCCCCTCTTAAATTAGATGATGATGAATAGTGTGATGACACACCCCTTGCTTTAGTGTTTGTATGCAATATTTTCATACTTTTCAGAATTATTTCAGTTATGTTTATAGTTATCTAGATTGTAGGAAGTATAAGGACACTCAAACATATATAGTATCGTTGGCTAGACTATACTATCGTTGTATAGTATAGTATGGATGGATTTTCATGCTGTTAGGTGGCCAACTGACTTGGTTTCCCAATGGGAAAGTTGAGGCCACCTAATCATATGAAATGTGGATGTAACTTGCTTCTTTTTAACAGAAAATTAATAGAAAGGACCTACCAAGCTAAAAAATAAAAATAAAATTGTTATAGGTATTCTATTGGATAAATCATCACAACAAATATACTAAAATATATGTTTAAAAATATGAAATCTATACTATGAGAATTATTTTTTCTTTATATTTCTCGATTTGTTAATTATTGTGCTATTCTCATGTATGCAATATATGGAATATTGAAAATGAAGAATAGATAAAAGACAATTATTCAAACCCACAATAACACAAGATATCACCTAGGAAACACTTAAGAGAAAACCTATTTGGAAAGTGAGTTTAATCTCCTCTCACTTTCTCTTAATGATATATGTGAGTACAAATAAATGAGACTTGTGTACTATATCTGCGTATATATTTCAATATATGTTTAAATTAAAATATTCAACATAAATCGAAAAAAAACATATAATTGTATAAAAATAATTAATTAATAAATAAATTACATTTCATTGTGCGATATTAAATAGGAAGAACATTGTAAATAGAAATATATTATTCAAAATATTTTAAAAGTACAATATGGATTTTCATAATGACTAAGAATATTGTAAATACAAATATATTGCTATAATGTCATGATATGTATACTTTTGTTCACAATGAAACAAAAAAATTCCAAATAATATCAATTATTATTAGACACAAAAATCAAATCAGGCACAAAAATATTTTGATTATTATCAACATTTAGTAACCATATATTTATATAACTATTATAATCTTTAAAACAACAGCGACAAACCATTATTTTATTAAAAGAACCCAATAAAACCAAATGGCACCTACAAGTAATCATTGAGGGAGGAGGGAGGAAGCCACAACCATATTGGCCAAGTCTTTTTCAATTGGCCTTGGCTTTAGTCCAGAATATGTGGTCTAATAATTAATCATTAGGTGGTGAGCTTGGTCCTCACGAGTGCAATTCTAGGTACAATTTTTTATTACTTCGGAATTAAAGCCTTTGTTTACAGTGTGTGAGCATATGCACTATCTCGCGCATGCTTGCTCTGTACATAGGTTGTTCTTGTAAGCATAGGAAAGCCACAAAGAACATATCAATGGACTCCTCCATTGGGAAGTCGCTCAACTTCATATCTATGATCTCGATAACTCTTCCTCCCTCTGACCTCATCATCTTCTTCACCCAATCGGCAAGGTTCACACCCTCTTCAAATTCGCATTCTCCCACTGATCGTTTGCCCGTAATTAGCTCAAGAAGAACCACTCCAAAGCTATATATGTCGCTCTTCTCACCCACTTTCAAAGTGTATGAATACTCTATCAATTCAATAATTATCACAAAGATTATTTTCACATAAAAATAGTAAAGGCATCACTTTCCCCTGTTAGAAGTTGTTTACGATATCATCTTTTAGGAGGCAATTTTCCATTTATTTTTAATGGTCATTTGATGGAAAATATCACTCCGATAAAACTGATTCATTATTAGAAGAGGAAAATCAGATTACTAAGTTTCTTGAAAAGCACGGGGAATATTTGTTTGTGTTATATTCTTTCCACGACTAGCCCATGTAGTTAATCGGGGGTTAGAAGGGGGGCAGAGCCTCCCCTTCGTTGAGTCAATTGCGTAGCGGCGGGAATCATACGGGTTTTGAGGGGTGCAGGTAACCCCACTCTATGGGGTCTGGGGCAGCGCCCCAAAAAATTTTGGTTTTGGACCCTTTGTTAGTTGGGCAAACCTTCCTATGGTTTTGTGCAGGATTTTCGTACATGGTTTTGGACGTGATGGTTTTTGGTCCATGGTTTTGGATGCGATGGTTTTCGGTCCATGGTATTGGATGCTTCGTCATGTATAAATATGTATTGTAACATTGAAAGGAAAATAATGAAGAATCAAGATGGTAGCCCCGGTTTTGGGATCTAGGGGAAAATCTTTGTGTATATGTGTTTTATGTGTTATGCTCTCACATTGTTTATTTTCTGTGTTTTATAATTCGTATGCAGGTAATTTCTGTATGGGGTTAAATCCTACATTTGGTATTAGAGCTATTTTGGCTTCAAGGGGATGCCTTTTTTGCTGAGGGGTTTCGCTCGGGCTTGTGGTAGACCTTGTTCAGTGGGAGATTTGCGGGATTGATTCTAGTGGTGAAAAAAGATGGAGAGCAGTGGAAAGATAGAGATCGAGAAATTTAATGGTCAGAGTTTTGAGTTATGGAAACTCAAAATGGATGATCCGTTGGTGGATAAAGATCAATGGGTCGCAGTAGATCCAAGTACTAAACCAACGAGAGTGTTCGATGAAGAATGGAAGAAGTTGGATCGGAAGGCTAAGAGCACAATACAATTGTGTGTCTCAGATTTAGTATTGTTGAATGTATCAGGGGAAGCTACGGCAAAGGCTTTGTGGTATAAGTTAGGTACTTTGTAACAATATAAGTCTCTGGTGAATAAACTGTTCCTACAGAAAAAGTTGTATAACCTGATGATGAAAGATGGAGACTTGGTGACAGAACATCTGAACATATTTATTACTGTGGTAAGTCAGTTATTATATGCTGATATTAAAGTTTTAAATGAAGATACGTTCATCAGTTTGTTGTGTTCTCTACCAGATTCATGGGATACTCTGGTAATTGTAATAGGTAGCAATGCAGCTGCCTTGCAATTTGATGAAATAGTCTCATCCATGCTGACCGAGGAAATGAGACGGAAAAATATGGAGAGCCAGAATGGTGATGCCTTGTTTGTACGAGGACAGTCCCAAAACAAAAACAAAAATAAGTCATTGATTGGGAGGTATAAATCTAGAGGGAGATCTAAATCTCTAGGAAAACCTGTAAAGGTGGTGTGATGGAGATGCGAAAAGGAAGGGAACTACAAAAGGGAATGTAAATATAAAACTCCTGATAAAGGAAAGGGATCTGATGATTCCCCTTCTGCATAGGCAAAAACCACCTCATATGAAGGTGGGGATGTGTACTTGGCTTCTTCAAGTACACATGTAGATCACGAGGCATGGTTGATTGACTCAGGTGCATCCTTTCACTTCACTCCCCATATAGAGTGGTTCTGTGATTATGAGAAATATGATGGTGGTGATGTCTTCTTGGGGGATGACAGGAAATCTAGAATCATTGGTCGTGGAAAAGTGAAGCTGAAGTTGTAAGGTGGAAGGGTTAGAACACTTCCGGGTGTTCTGCATATTCATGTATTAGCTATAAATCTGACACAACCGCTGCCTTGACGTTGTTGGTATCCTCCGACGTATCTAAGCTCCCACACTTCTGCTAGCACTTCATGGATATCCCCAACAATATAATTTTAACGCCTCTTTCCCTATAGTTTCAAACCAAACCAAAAACACATTATTATCCCTCAAACATACACTAGAAAGCTACAAGCTATAGATGACTTGCTAATCATTCAAATTCACTCCAAAACTAGTTTATCTTTGGAAAAGAGAGGTTTGTATAGCTTGGATGGATGGGAGATGGTTTCTCTCATCATGGGAGAAGGTATTATCTCTTGAGTTTGTTCCATCCTAATAGGGGAAAGGAGCCCAAAATGACTTCCTCAGCTCCATTCGGCCCAACCATCTACCATAATTCCATTATGAAGCTTCTAGACATGGAAGCTTCAACTCCATATTTAAAAAACCTTCCAAAAGAGGATCAACACGACTGGAAAAGGGCTCAGTGGCTCTGTATAGTGCGAGGGCTAGTTTTAATCTCTGCAAATCGGTGTGAGGAGGAAAGTGGTCAGTAGCGCGGTCTTGTAAATTGGGATAAAAGGAAGATTCTTAGGAAATGATGCAAAGGGGAATTATTTTGCTCATGAAGAGGGACATACTGGGAGTTTCTTCATGATGGGAAAGCATGTCGGGTTCACTGTAGACGTCCTCCAGGATTGTGGACGGGGAGTATAGGGACAATGACAAAATGTTGTGTAACAGATGCCCCCTAAAGCATGAAGGCAAAACTAGAGTGACAGGTGAAATTCTTTATAAGTGGAAGCAGGGAACCAGAGTCTGTCATCAGAAAACCTGCAAGAAAGCATAGATACATATACACCATTGAAAACTCTGAATAATGATACATGAATCGTGGCATGGACGCAGACATCCAGAGAATGATCATGTAAATGGATCCAAGGCATGGGCACAACCATCCAATAGAAAGAACCATAACGAAACCAAGGTATGGTCGCAACCATCCATATGAAAGAGACATGTATATCAACATGATCATGTCACATCACCTCGCAACCTAGACCTGTGTAATCTGAGCCCAAGGTCTTGCGCTCTAAATGACCCGATCAAAGTACAAATCCTAACATGTGAATGAATGTGTTGAAGTCAAACATGCTAGAAAATCACTTTATTACCGGACAATGATGTGAACCGCTAACAATGACAATGGCTCTCAAGGTACCGACAACACAGTTCACTGAATGTGAATAAAGGAACTGAAGTCAAACACCCATGGAATCATTCAATCGAAGGCCAATGATGAGAACCTATCGTCGAGTGCGAAGAACTTGCCATTGAGGCATGCAAGATCTAAGGTACTGGAAAGGATTTTCTAGATCAATTTCCTTGATAATGAGCTGAAGTCGATAGGAAGTGATCTGCCGAAGGAAGGTCATAATGAATCCTTCACCATCGACACAAAATGGGAACATAATGAATGATAGTAATCCAAGATGATCATATAATGTACAGGTAGGAAGACTTCTCTTGAACATATGGATGACACGAATCCTGAGTTTGGCAACATTTGACATCATAGGATCAAAGGTCATGGTGACGTGGCAGAGATCATATGAGAGGTTTCAAATGGATAACCCAAAATCCAGGGAGGCAAGTGATAGAGTGAGGATGTCCCAAAACCCAACACGAACAATAGATGAGTGCCAATGTTCAAGAGTGACAGGTTGCCTCAAGTGAATACAACTGATGAAATACTTCCAATTTTCCCTCACCATTTCTGGCGAGTACCCCAGTTATTTTTACACAATCTTGACGGTGATAACATATGCTTGTAATATAATTCCATCCTTCAAATGAATACGACCTAGTAAAATTAATGAGCCCTAGGAAGGAGAAGCTCATGTTCATCATGGTGACGAATCCGATGTAGTTTAATGTTTTAATGAGTCTGACAATGGTGTAACTCAGTATCTTTTTCATGTTTAGAGAGTTTGTAAAAGACATGGAAAACAAAATTCTGCATGGTCCCTATACATTTGTGTCTCTCGAGCCTGAAAAGGTGGAAAATCATACTTGAGAGAACCTCTTGACCATTTCAGTCAAGGAGTACCTTTTTTGTAAATAGTTTATCCGAGCAAAAAAAAGGGTAAATGTATATTGGGTAAGCAACCTTTCGTAGCCTTTAACGAGTTCAAAAATGATAAGAGCTCGACAATCTTTTCATGTTTTAAGAGTCGGAAAAGAGTTGAAAGGAGACCCCCTATTTTTATTTTCTTTTAACGAGTCAAAAATGGAAAAATACTCGGTGATATTTTCATTTTTTACAAGTCAAAAAAGAGCTTAAAGGTGACTCATCCTCGAAGAACGAGTGGTATAAAGGGTAGCAACTAGTTCCGATAATGACTGAACTGCTCAAAACATGTAATCGTCAAGAGGTTGGCTAATAAAACCACTCATCGATGCGGTTCCTCAGGAAAGGAAAAACAACCAAGTGAAAGCATATGATCAGCCAAAGAGATGGTGACAATGGAATAAAACAACCAAGGCTCATCTAGCAGAAATCAACTAATTAAAATGGCAATCACAAGATGTAAGTTGGGCATGGGTTCATTTTTACACAAGCTTGAACCATGGAGAACTCTGCTTGGATTTAGTTTCATGTTTACACAATCTTGAAATGAAAAACTATGCTTGAGATAAGTTGGCATGCCCCCAGCATAATGACTCAAATCGAGGTACATGCCCCCCAAGCTTCATTTCATTCAATTAGGTGAATGGAATGAAGGTTCACTTTCAAGATCCAGGAAATACTCGACTGGGATTTTATGATATCTTAATCAAAGACTCGATTTGGAAAAGGGGGGTGCTTCATTTTTTAATGAGGTTGACACAGTAAAAGAACTATCCTCGAGACCCTTGTTTCATCTTTTAACGAGGTTGTCACAAGACAAGGAACCATCCTCATGACTCCTTGTTTCATTTGTTAACAAGGTTGACACAAGACCAAGAACTACCCTCACGATGCCTGTTCATGACCCATAAGAGAAAATGGCTCCCAAGAGGTATTCACCATGCTCTGGGATGAATACATGTCATTTGGTACCAAAGACAGATCGGGTTCCAATGCCACCAGTACATAATGTACAATACCATCGGTGTGATCATCATAATATGCAGAGATGAAATGGGTAGCCACGTAATTGACATGTGGCAGGGAAGGTACTACTTGCAAAAAAGCGCTGATAGGGGACGATGGTTGCAAAGGAGGCGCCTAGTGACCATTGAATGAAAATTGATAAAAAACCATCATTCTCCCTTCGTGCAGAAAACAAACCACATAGAAAAGTGAATAAACAAGAGCTCCCATGACATAAACATAGTCACGTCCAAGGATAATATTGAAATCTAAGGGACCTTGGACTACCATCACATCTATATAGACGGTCTTCCCTCCCAAAGTAATAGGGAACTTTGGAAGGATCCCCAAGGGTTGAATAGTTACCCTGTTGAAAGCCAATAGATCCTGAGGTACAGGCACAAGCTATGGGGAGCCCAAAGCTTGCCATGTAGTAGAAGACATGATGCTAACGGACGTGCCTTCATCTAATATAATGCCATTTAATACCATATTATAGGCTTGTATTATGATCTGGAAAGGCAAATAAGATGGGATGTGGAAAGCAGTCAATTGACTCCAATCAAAATAGATGACATAACTACTTGATGGGGTATCATATGATTTCCCCAATGCTCTACGGGAATAGGAGAAGGAATCTACTGAAAAACTGGGACAAGAGGGTCACTCTTAGATTCATGAGAATTTGAGGAGATGAGAAGAAAATGACGAGTATGATCACCACTCTCTTCGAGAACAGAGTGAACAACTGAAGGCAGAGCCAATTCAACACTCTTTTTGACCAATGGTTGGTAAGGAATATACATAAGAGAGTCATGCTTAGGAAGAGCAGGCTGGGTAAGAGATGAATCCAAGTTAATCTCTTTACAAACTAGGAGAGGGTTAGAAGAAAACCTTTGATTACCAACAGGAAGTTGGGGTTGGGGAGCTGTAAGGTTTTCCAAAATTTTAAAATCTTTATCCATAAGAGGACAAAGGTGAAGAAGATGCTCTCCTTCACACAACCTACAGGGAAATCTAATCTTCCCTTTATTCTTACCATCATTAACCGAGAGTGTAGCATCGACATGATCTCCAGAGGTCGATGGGGATGGTCGATCCAGATTTTGAGACCATACCTCTAAAACTCTGGGAATTCCAGGACAATCTCGAAGGAGATGGTCACCCTTACACATCTTGCAAGGGCATCTGACCTTCCGTGGAGGATCTAAAGGTTTGTCGACAGGAAATGCATTTAGAGCAACAACTGCACGGTTAGCCTCTCGCTTATTAGACTTCTTGTTCTTCATCATCTTCTTCTTCTTCTTAACCTCCTGGTTACTGGATTTCAAACTTTCACCAAGCAAAGTAGAAGAGGAGGGTGAAGAAATAGGGGAAGAAGGCGAGGGGTCAACCTTAGAACCATCGTGACATGATTCAAACAAAGGAGACGTTTGGATAGGAGTCGGGACGCTCGGGACCACCAAGGTCAAAAAAAACTAGACAGGTAGACCAATGGTTAACCTAGGAAGGGACAATGTTTCCATATAAGGAGCCCCAACACTTCCAAAAGAAGGAAAAGGACCAGGATTCCCATCCAGGGCGAATCCTTGACTAGTAGTCTCCGAAAATGTTGCCATTGGAATCAAACCTAAAGAATTACTAAGGAAGATAACTTTACCAGGAATATTTCGTGGGAAGTTAATTTTAAAACAATGAAACAAAACTTTTCCATTTCATGTTTTAAGATTCGAGAAAAGGGAAAGCTGACTCTAGTCACTTTCGGAGTTAACAAGCCCGAAATGAAAAGTGCTCGATGATCTGTCAAAATTTAAAGAGTCAAAAAGACCAAAATAACTACTCTAGATGATCTAGGCAAAAAGGATTACGAGGTAATCATGAACTACAGAATACCTCCCGACGAACCAAGAAGTATGGGTAGGAAATCTCCCCGAATGTTATGTTCGGTGTATCAGTTTACAAGTCGGAAAACTTCGCTTCCTATGGATAAAGGATTGCAAACCAAGTGGGGTCTCCCTTTATATACCCGACAATATGGGGAGCACAAGTCCGTACTAGCGTTGTCTAATGTCGAAGTGAATGACAGTTGCTAGGTTTAAAGATGTCAAAACACGTCTCTAGTCTAGACCTCTAAATATAAGTGTTAAGTTTCAATGCTTCCTTAGGTTAATTCAATATATTTTAATGGTTGATCTTGAATTAAGTTTCAATTACAAGGCCCTACCGCTATCAACTGAGAAAACTCCTACATGCAGCTATATGAGAAAATAAATCTTTGTCTTCGATGAAAGTTAACACTAATTGAGAGATACAGAACACACAATCAATGCAACAATCAAAGAATAAAATATTTCACTAATAAATATCCTAAATGCACTGAATCTTACTATCGAATGCACTTCAACTAGTCCTTTCAACATTAAAGAGAATTCATTTCTTTTCGAATGCAAATGATGATGTGACTCTAGTCTTCAATGATGCTAGCTAATGTAACATATTGATTCAGAAAACTAGAATTGTGTATTTTTCAATGAAATGACGGAATGAATCTTTCACAAACACTTCTCACTTCAATGAAACATTTCCAATACAATCAATCACAAGGAAACACAAATCACAAAAGAGAATTCCTTTCAAACCAGTGAAGCAAAAATCCAACCAATAACAAGATGAGAAATGTGATCTATGCTAAAAAAAGACGCTCAAATGACAAAAGAAACTTTTCAAACCTGTTAAATGGAAATCAAAGCAACAAAAGGACTAATCAAACGAAATGCAAGGAGAAAATTTGACTACCAACTTGACTTGCTGAGCACACAAACAAGTGAATGGATGACGACCTAGATGCCCTAGGGTTATAAAGCATCCAAGAGCTCAAGAAACCAAGTGAAGAAAATGCAAATCAGCCAACCATACAAACCAAGCTAAAAGAGCTTTCCAACCAGGGAGAACATAGTCAAAACAAGCTGAGAGACAGAAATCAAAAGGGCAAGACACATTGGCTATGATCTAGGGTAAACCCTGATCTCCACCTACAGGGATCAGCACAACTGCCTAACTGACAACAAGTGCCAAAAGGGGGTCGATGCAACTATTTTTGAGAAACTCGCATTGATTGGTGCGATTGTCCGAAAAATACATGCGCTGATCGAGGATTCAAGGAAAAAAATAAAAATTTTCAAAGGCTAAGACCAAACTTGTCACTGTAAATTTTAGGCTCAGAGTAGTAAACCAGGCAAAGTAGAGAACACTAAAGGGAAATGGTGGTACTAGAAAATTTCACACAAAACCATAAAATGACAATCAATCAAACAGAAGGATTGGCTCCCCAACGGAGTCGCCAATTTGTGGTGCAGGTAAATTCTCAGTGTGGACACAAATAATTCCTCTAGCCCGAGAGAGCAGGTCTAGCTACAAACAAACAATCTATGGAGAATCTCTTTAAGCTAGAATTAATTAAGAGGGCCTACCTCTTAGAACACTATTCCGCTTTGTGATGATCCTTCTTCCTCACTTCAGCTATCTTTTGTTTCCTTCCTTCGAATACCTAAAACAAGCAAACAACAACAACAACAAATGTGATAACATACAATATTTTATTCAGTCTACTTAATAGGTCAAGGAACATTAAGCCATAAAGATTTAAAATGACACTTCATGTAGGAAATCAATCAATAGTTGCATTTATATAAATTAGAAAGATATTACAATCGGTGCCTTGACATTGATGGTATCCTCCGACGTATCTGGGTTCCCACACTTCTATTAGCACTTCATGGATAGCCCCAACAATGGAATTTTTAAGGCCCCTTTCCCTCTAGTCTCAAACCAAACCAAAAACACACTATTCTCCCTCAAACATATATTAGAAAGCTACAAGATATAGATGACTTGCTGATGATTCAAAGTCACTCCAAAACTATTTCAGCTTGGGAAAAGAGAGGTTTATATAGCTTGTATGGATGGGATATGGTTCCTCTCATCATGGGAGAAGGTCTTATCTCTCGAGTTTGTTCCATCCTAATAGGGGAAATGAGCCCAAACTGACTTCCTCGACTCCATCCAGCCTAACCATCTACCAGACTTCCGTCACGAAGCTTTTAGACATGGAAGCTTCAGCTCCATATTTAAAAAACCTTCCAAAAGAGGATCGACGTGAATGGAAAAGGGATCAGTCGCTCTGTACGGTGCGAGGGCTAGTTTTAGTCTTTGCAAATCGGTGCAAGGAGGAAACTGGTTAGTAGCGCCTGTCTTGTAAACAGGGTTAAATGGAAGATTCTTGGGAAATGATGCAAAGGGGAATTATTTTGCTTGTGAAGAGGGACATAATGGGAGTTTCTTCATGATGGGGAAGCATGTCGGGCTCACTGTAGAGGTCCTCTAGGATCGTGGATGAGGAGTACAGGGACATTGGCAAAATGTTGTGTAACACCTCAAACATACACACTATTTCTCTGTATTTATTTATCTCTCCCTCCCTCTTCCTCTCTCTCACTCTCTCTCTTCCCATTCTCTCCCTCTCTCCCCCTTATATCTCTCTTCCCTCCTACTCTCCCCTCTCCCTCTCTCCATCTCCCTTATCACTCCCTCTCACTCTCTCCACCTTTCTCTCTATGTGTCTTTCTTCTTACCTTCCTCTCTCTCTCCCTTCCTCTCTCCTTCTCTCTCTCATGTCCTCACTATCTTCCTTCCTCTCTCTCCCATGTCCCTCAATCTATCCCCCTCAACTCCCTCTCTCTATCTCTCTCTTTCTTTTCCATCCAACTTTTCCCTTATCTCCCTCCCTGTCTCCTTCTCCCCCCCCCCCTTTCTCTCCATATCTCCTTCTTTGTCTCTCTATCTCACCCTCAAGCATAAACATTCTCTCTCCATCTCTTCCTTATCACTCCCTCTCGCTCTCCATTTTTCCCTCTCTATGTCTTTCTTCTTCCCTTCCTTTCATTCCTTCCAACTCCATCTCTCTTTCCCTCCCTCTCTCCTCCTTTCTCTCACTCCATCTATCTCTCTACCTCTATCACTCTAAGTCTTTGTTCTTCCCTCCTATATATATCATTATAATATAAAAATAAAAATATGATATTAAATTTAATATTGTATTAATTAAAAGTTATTAAGTTGAATAATATTAATATTAATATTAGATTTAATGATGTTTTTTACATGGCATGATAACAAAATTTATAATAAAACTACACCAAATGAATATTTTTTAGTATTACAACTTTGACGTGGAAATATTTGTGCCTATAGAGATTTTAATATATCCATAGGATATGGGGTTTTCCATTTAAATATTCACTTTATAAATAATTAATTAAAAAAAAAACAGGATTTTGGATTCTTTTTGTTGAATTGACCTTTTTATTTTGATTTAAGAAATGGTAGTGTCTTTAGTAAAAAGTAAATATGTTTAAAATTTTACCTAATTTGGAATTTTAGTGTGGTAAATTTTTTTGTTGAAGGTAAATTTATGATCCATTCAAATTCAACTTATATGATAAAAGAACTATTTAAGGCATGAGATAATTGTATTGTAATTTCTTTTATATAAACACATGAGATAATTGTATTGTAGTTTTTTTTTTTATATGGCATTATTTTCATTTTTGTTTGGGGCCAACATTATTTTTTTCTATATTCATTACATTTAAACATTATCTAGATTTCTTATCTTTTATTTTTATGTTGGCCAACATTAGCTAAAATTTAACTTTGAGCATGAACATACTTACACATTGGTGTCATACTCGGCATGATAACAAAATTTATAATAAAACTACATCAAATGAATATTTTTGAATATTACAACTTTGATGTAGAATATTTGTGTGTATATAGATTTTAATATATCCATAGGATATGGGGTTTTCCTTTTAAAGATTCATTTTATAAATAATTAATTAAAAGATTTTAATGCAAGATTTTGGATTCTTTATGTTGAATTAACGTTTTTATTTTGATTTAAGAAATGGTAGTGTCTTTAGTAAAGAGTAAATATGTTTAAATTTTACCTAATTTGGAATTTTAATGTGGTAAAAAAATTGTTGAAGGTAAATTTATGATCCATTCAAATTCAACTTATACAATAAAAGAACTATTAAAGGCATGAGATAATTGTATTGTAATTTTTTTTTATCTAAACGCACGACATTTTTTTTTAGGGTTATTTCATTCTTTTTTGGGGCCAACATTAATTTTTCTATATTCATTACATAAACATTATTTATATTTTTTATTTTTATTTTTATGTTTGCTGACATTAGCTAAAATTTAACTTTGAGCACAAACATACTTACACATCAGTGTCATACTTACTCATTTTTCATGTAGTATGGTCCATCAAAATTATGAATCATGGGTATTCATTGGATGAGGAATCAAATTCTACATCCAACGAGTGTTCCCGCTCGAAATTTGAGTAAACCCATAGGGAGATAAGTTGAAAAGTAGCTTTATCTTTTTTCCCTCTAAAATTTGATGATGTAATGTAATTTTATTTTATTATTTCAACTATTATTTTATAATTTTTTTAGGAGGCCCATTTTAGACCTTAAAATTCCCCTAAAGCCAGCTTCGATTCCATGGCAAGTCAATGCCAAAAACAGAGTCTCGTTGTAGTGGAGATGTGATCATTCTGCCTTTAAAAGTGTTTGTGCTAAAAAAATATTCTAGCCACGTTCAAAAGCATTGAGAACAAATCCATGTGTCTATGTTGTTGAAGAAAGTGTAACTAGGTTCGGTCTTCATAAATGTAACTTTGATATTTGTACTTGTAAATGAAAAAAGATGATCATTTTTGTCCTTATCAAGAATGGATTTATTGCCCATTTGATAGGTCAAGCACATGTTGAAGTGCTTCTAGGAAAGTCAAGGAGTCAATGTAATTGTTAAAGACCCATGTGGGCATGTTACACTATGTAAATCTATCAAAGAAATATGTCAAAGTTATCCTCCAAAGCAAAGACAAATCTCCTCTTCATGTCAGCTCAAAATGAATTTTTGATGCACTTAAGGACAAGTCGGCCAAAATAGGAGGGGTAAACTCCTATATATAGGGCAGCTCGACCTCACAAATGTATCATCAAGTGATCTCTGAAATCAACGAAGAAGAAGGCTAGAATAAGTGTGAAGAAGAAAGAAGAAGGTGTCTCTAATCCAGTGAGAAAGGAAGGAAAGAAGGCTTAGATTGGAAGGCCTATTTCAGACCTAATTACAGTCACACGTGCGAAGGTGAAAGGACCCATTCTGCTACCATATCATATCAGTTATTATATTCATAAGAAGAAGCTCGATTGGGCTAGAAAAGATCACTAATTAACCCTCCTCATCAACTGAAGAAAGAGACACCTAAAGTGAAGGAAGGGAGCAAGCAAAAGGTTAAATTTCAAGCCTAGATCAGCCACACATGGGAGAAACTAGACCTGTAGTAGGGTAAGGAGGATCGGCCTCTCAACTCATAAATATACCTCTAGAAAAGTCTCATCTTCTATCCTAAGCATCAAGCAAAAGGAAGGCTTCTAAGTGAGGAAGAGAAAAGAAGAAATACGCTATAGTAGAGGTCTCTAAGGAGACCTAGGGTTTCTGCAGTAGTGCTATCAGTTGTTGGAAGAAGAAGAAAATATCAAGGTGTAGTGCAAAAGGAGGCATTGTTTGAAGGACAAAATGAAGAGGGAATGTGTCTTGTGCTTTGAGGATCTAATTGTCAAGGATCTAGTGTTTGGCAATTGTCAATTAAAGCTTCAATAAGATAAATTTGCAGAAAGGTTTTCCTCTTTAGGAGAGAGAGGTTTTTCCCTAGCTGAGAGCCAGCCAATATCTTGTGTTCTTGTCTCTTTCGTTTTGTTAATTGTTTGATGAAGTAAGAGAACACACGCTAATAATAATAACAGAATATTGTGGTAATAAGAAAAAGTAAAAAGTACCTCACAAATATTTATCATCATCAGAAGAATCTCATCATAATCTAAATTCCCTAGATTCTTCAACATGGTATCAGAGCTAAGGTGACACATCAAGGAATGGCATCTCAGGAACACATAGAAGGTTGAAGCATTGGATCTACAAGCAAGGATTCAAGGTCCATCAAAGGCAAGCAGGATTACTATCCCCTAGATCCATCAAGAAGGACTACCATCCTCGGAACAAAGCGTTCCATCTAAAGGCATTTACAAAAAGGTGCATCCAAGAAGAGTCTCCATCAAACATTCATCATCTTCAAGGGAAGGCACTCAGATCATAGCTCATCATTGAAGATATTTGGAACTACATATTGAAAAGTCTTCATCACCAAGTTGATCTCTCATAAGGCACCTTGAAGGAAGCATCTTGAAGAACTCCAAGATATAAGAAGTCAAATCATCAAATTTTCAAGGAAGTTTCACGATCTCTTCACAACAACTCTCTCAAGTAAGTATTTTTATGTCCTCTTCTGAACATATCAAAATGTCTTTTTGCAAGGAAAGAAACAAATTGGTTGGGACCACTAATTTCCTTGCATGGAAAAAGAGGACTAATATCCTTCTCAAATAAAATGAAGTTATGGACTACATCAAAGGGAATGCCATTGTTCCTTCAAAGGATCAAACTCAAGCCATAGCAAAGTATGATAAGGATGAAACAAGGGATCAAAGGATTTTGATAGAATCCATAAAAGACCCTCTCATTCCTTATGTTTCCAAACCTGAAACATCTAAATAAATCTACGATAAACTCGTGGAGCTATTCTTAGTGAATACCACTGGAGAAGTGATATCATTGCGTAACGAACTATATAAAATGAAGATCTCCAAGGAAGAAGGAATAGTTACCTACTTCATGAAGGTCTCTGAGATGAGAGAATAGCTACATGAACTAGGAGAAGTTAAGACAGATGGAGAGATGACTATTTTAGTGCTCAATGCATTACCAGAGGAATGGGGTAACTTCATATCCAGTATATATGCCAAGAAGGAAGCTACCCCGTTGAATGAACTTTGGTCTCTATGCAAAATTGAAGAGACTAGACTCAAAGCCAAAGAATATGTGGGATCAAAGGAGAAATCATCTACTGCTATGGCCAAGAGAAAATGAATTTTGGCAAGTTGGTCCATAGAGAAAGGGTAAAAGAGATATGTCAAAAGTCCAATGCTTTGGCTGCCAAGAATATGGACACTATAAAATGGATTTTCCTAAGTTCAAGAACGAAAATAATAAAGGGAAACAAGAAGAAGCCCACATTACCCAGCAAGTGAAAGAAGAAGAGAAGAAGTTGAAGAAGGAAACACCTCTGGATCTCTACTATGACTGAGATCAACTTCTTCACCTAAGTTCTCTTTAAAGTTTTTGGTATCTTAGGAATGTGTAGGAGTAGGATAAAATGCACGATTTATAATAATGGCACCTTCACGAATATAGGAGCATTGTGTAGAGATAACTCAGATAAATACATTCGATATAGGAAGGATGTAGCCATTGAATGACCTCATACATGCATAAAGGAATGATCATGATAAGGAAGAATCATCTTAGAAGGCCACTATCATCAGAAGAAAGAAGCATCAGTAAGATAAGGATTATAAGGATCCACCGGTGGAATCTTCAATAGAAGGTTCATGACTTTCAGAAAAGGAAGATGCGTTAGTGGGAATTCCACTTATGGGGATTCAAGAAAGGATGATATGTAGGCAAGGAAGATACAAAAAAGCAAAGGAGATTGAGGTAATCTAAATCTAGGAAGTTGTCAAAGGAAGCATAGATGATCAAGGAAAGAACTAAGATGAGGTATGTATGCATCTATGTTTTCAGTGAAGTCATGTCATCATTTGTGTTAATGAGCATGGGAATTTCTCTGGTAGCATGGTCAAGAAAAAGGATAGATATCTTTCATTAAAAATATGAGTGAAAGACATGGTCCACACTTTGATAAAGGTTTTTCAACCACCTATTTGTTTGTATGCAAATCCATGTTTGTACGTGAATCCATGTTTGTACGCGAAATTGATAATTTGCATATATTTTCCTCTCCTATGGGGACTTCATTTAAAATATTTTGAAGTCAAGCGAGGTACAGTAACAACAAATCAGAAGGATGAAGACATGTTAAGAAAATCGCATGGTTTCGTGCATGGATTCCACCCAGCATACACTCAAATTGGATTCCAACCATTAACTCGTTTTCTGGAAGTCCAAGTGATCATCAACCAACTTTTTCTTCAGCTTGGACTTAATCTAAAAGAAAGGTGCACTTATTTCCATACATCCCTCCACTTGAGTGGAGTTGGTTGGTCAAATGAAAATATTATTATTCCATCTATGGTGAAGGTGTAAGATTAACCTAGTTGTGAAATATATAAATATATATAACTGTAAATTTTCGAGTGCTTTATGTATATATTATTATAAAAAATATTAATATTTATTATTAATATAATATTTCTTTATATATATATATATAAATAATTGAAATTAAAATATTGTAAAAAAATTCACTTATTTCCATACGTCCCTCCACTTGAGTGGAGTTTGTTGGTTAAATGAAGATATTATTATTCCACCTAGAATATTAGGGCTGGCGAAGGCCTAAGATTAACCTAGTTGTGGAATATATAGATATATATAACTGTAAATTTTCTAGTGCTTTAGGTATATATTATTATAAAAAATATTAATATTCATATTATATATATATATATATATATATATAGATATTTAAATTATATTTAGTTTAGGATAAATATGTTGCTAAATAATTGATGTATTTAATTGTTTTATGTTAGATATTTTAAAATATCTTGATTGATATAACTCAATTTTGAATTTAACATAGTTTAAAATAATATATGAAAATACCGAACATGTTAATATATGTAATAAAATTCCAATTTTGGAATTATGGTAGAAATTTTAAATTTAATTGTCATAGTTTGGAAATGTTTCGAGATTTACAAGTTTTTTGAATGATAAGAAATTAATAGGCAATTAAAAGTAATGATTTTTCTTATTTTTACTTATGAATACATTTGGGATTGAATATTTGTAAGACATATTTAGAATGTGGTTTTCATATTCAAATTCTATTTTTAATATAATTATCAATTTGGCAATAATCAAGACCTTAAAAAGAGAAATTAACAAAAAAAAAAAAAAATAAACAACATTTTTGGAATAAAAACATCAAAATCAGGTTAAAAACACCAAAATGGAAAACCAATAAAAAATGGTGCTATTGATAGCTCGTTTTCAAGATTAAAGATTGCTAAATGAAACCTTAAAGTCAACTCTTAAATCAAAACATGAGACTGATAGTGACATTTTTTTAATCAGTTGACACCATTTTTTACCTACGATTAAAATTGCAATTACTTTGAAACCATGGATTTGATAAGTGTTGTTACAGCGTATTAAAATCAACCCTTGAATTGAAATGTGGTGTTCTTAATAGCACTAGATATTTTTTTATGGTGCAAAAATTATTGTTGTTTTTAAATCATGTCATTTGAAATTGGTATCATTCTAACTAAAATCTTAAAATCAACCTTTTAATAAAAAAATGTTATTAGTAATGCCATTTTTTTTCATGGTAAAAAATATTTTTTTTATTCAAGCTGAAAATTTGTATTTTTTAAATAATAACCTAAAAAACTAAAATTTTAAATAGTAACCTAAAAAACTAAAATTGATGTTAAAAATGAAAAAAATATATGAAAATAAGAAAGGGAAAAAAAAATACTCTGATGAAAAATAAAAAAGAAAAATCACATTATATAAAAAGAATTAATTTAAAATATAAAATTGAAAAACAATATTACAAAATTTCAAAAATAAAATAGGCTTAAAGAATTATAAAATAAAAATATACTTAAAAAAAACACATAAGCATACATATAATAAAATATTAAAAGAAAATTTCAATCATTAAACTATGAGGTGCTCTCCAAAGCAATATTGAAGATAAGATGTATTTTGCTATTATGTTATGTTATTTAAATATTTTGACTTGGTCAAATTACATATTAATTTTTTTTATTATTAATCATTAAACTAGTTTAGATACATCATAGCTTGGGATCTATCAAAAGTCTATAGGAATCAAATATCTAGACGTATAAACATTTCCTCAAATTTTACACTAAAAACATAATACAATAGTAAATGGACATTTCTAAACTCTAATTGCTATTTTAACCCTTGATATTGCCATATTTCACTTTAAATCCAGAATCTACCCTTTGACACACTAAGATTCCTCCCTCATCCTAAGCGATGATTTCTACCATTCACTTGATCTCATGTCTACTCTTAAGGTATTGCAAACATGCCCGTATAAAAAAATACAACTTTTTCACTCAAGTACCTAATACCAAATATCACCAAAAATCTAAAACAGTACATAGTTGCGCAACAAACACATCTACGTTATGTAATATGATGTTCATGACGATTGCAGAGAGAATTGTGCTTGAGGGTAGGCATGGAAGCATCAAAGCAAGCAAGCAAGTGGAAACCTTAGTAACCTTTCCTAGGTTATCGCATGAGTGACCGCAAGTGACACGCGCTCCTTTCTTTCCCTAGTAATGACTCATGAGTGGGCCAAGGGCCAGATGCCCATTCAACCTGATTATCATAACTTGACCTAGGCAAACACAAAAGGTCGAACTCACACCTCGTGATACAGGGCCAGTGGATTGGAAAGGGATTCAACTAATTGGACTACCTATCTGGGCTTAGTCCTATTCAATTTATCACTAGTACTTTGGTTCCTCAACCAACCCCTGTATAACATCTATATTGTCCACCCTTAAGAGGCGAAATAATGAGTTCCAACCAACTTCAACCCTTAGCATAGTGAGATTGGAGCTTGTGTAAATGGATTTAGGCAATAGAGATCCATATTCATGTCTTAGTTAATTGTATTGTTTTAAGCTAATGTATAAGATGTAGTGTTATGATCACGTGTATATTTAAAAAAGGTTTGCATCATCCAGAATTAAGATGAATACAAACATGTTAATAACGTAAAAGTAATAAAATAATAAAAAAACAAAAACCATTAAAATAATATAAAAATTAATATATATACCCTATAATCGAATAGGGTCATGAGTCATTTGAGAGGAACCCTATAATCGAATAGGGTCATGAGTCATTTGAGAGGTAGAACACCATCCAGCTTCAAGCCAAAAACAAAGTATCATCATAGTGAAGATGGGATCGTTCTATTAGAAATTGTAATTACTCACGCATGAGGAGTTGGCTAAAATTAGAGAGTCAGTGAACTGAGCATTGAGTCAAATCAAGTTAAGTGATAGACGAGTTGAGTGTGTGGTTGCATGAACTTATTTTAGACAAATTGCTAGTTGAAAAGATTTAAATACCCTTCACTTGATTGATTGCAAGAATCAAGTTTGTGTAATCAATAAAAACCCTGGATTTCATATTGTGTTGTGTATAAAATTTGTGTTTAAACTCTATTTTTTCGACAAATTAATATCAAACCGAGGTTACCAAAAACAGGGAAAACAAATCAGCAATAATCCACGAGAAAAAAGGAAGAGATAATGATTTCTCCTTTAAACTATAACGCACCGTATACTAATTAGTGCATTATAACGCTCGTAGGCCTAGCGAAAAACCGCGTTACAAGTTTTAACACTTTTCCAAAGTATATGAATTAACTACTTTGGTTTTAATAGCATTGAAGGACTAGCACAGGACTTCTATTTCGTGGATAGCGTTAGCACGCAACGCATCATAAGACGATGCGCGTTATTACAACTAAAAACATTATTTTTTGAAAAAGTGCGTAGTCACGTTTCATATAACGTTCATATAACGTTTATATGAAAAACTATGAAAAGTCCCCCTTTTTTTTTAATTAGAATTTTTATAAAGGTGTGTAAGTTATAAAGTTTTTTTTATATATTAAAGTTTTTCAAAACAGTTTGGGAAAGGATTTTTTGAATTTTTTATTCTCTTTTTGAAAGAAAACAAAATTTCGGGTTTATTAGAAAGAAGATTTTTTTGTAGAAAGAGAATTTAGTTTGTCAGTTTACAAAATTATTTGGTTTTAGGTTAAATATAGGTAAACATTGTGCCTTACGGGGACGCATATTGAAAATCATATTTTCTTTTGGGTGTGATATGGAAGATAGCCTCATGCAATGAGGAAAGAAACTATAAAATAGAGGAAAGACCGCAATCATGGGTCACAAAGCACTAATGAATCATATTAAGAAAAGAAATCGAAAATAAGAGGTAAAGATCATTGCCATGGTTAGAGAGGTTTATACCATAGTCGAGGAATTGAGAAGTCTAGCAAAATACAAAGAAGAAATCGAGGGTGATTGAAGTAGCTTTGATCTACTACCACCGCCTATATTTACATGTGAATATTTTGATCATTGGGTTATCAAGATCCTAACTTTTCTTCAAGCTAAAGAGCTAATTGAGTATGAATCTAATAACCCATATCATGCAGTATGTGATGTTTTAGCATTGAATTTTATAAAACAAGCATTCGATGAGAAGATTTTGTGCAAGATAGCAAAAGCTACAACATCCAAGAAAGTGTGGAAAAACTTGGAAAAAGAATTTGGTGCAATGGGGGTTGACATGTGGCAATAGGTTATGTCACAAGCAAATAAGACAGCCGCAGATCTGAGAGTAGATAAGCAAGACTCTTAGAGGAAAACATAGCTTGGAGAATCCTACTCAAAATTGTATGATGGTTGTCCAGACCATAAAATTGAAACCCATTATGAAAGCATGCATATGGATGTTGAAGATGTAACAAAGATTGCAAAGAGAGAAGTTGAAGCCTCTATGTGTGAAGCAGAGAAAGAACATATAAATGCTCAAAGACTCCACTATAACGTGGATGGTGCAGATCATGGTGAATCCCACTGTGATGAAACACATGTGGATGATGACTGCAAAGTTAGATGTCAATTGGTGAATCCAGCTACAGCTGATGGATTTGGTGAAGTTGAAAATTTCAATGAAATTGACAATGAACACATTCATGCTGGGATATCCCATCATAGTGTGGGTGAACATTATGTTGATGATATATGTCGTTTCTTTTTTGAAACATGGATTAATTGTGGTAAAATTGTAAACACAATATTTGATGACGAATTGAAGATCGAAGATGCCACTGTAGTAGCAAAGATATGAAGCAGTTAGAAATTCTCATAAAGTAACATGTCATCTAATAACAGTTGATGATCAAGGACAGGATGAAGAAAATGGCATGGTTTGGTACATGGAAATGATGGGCTCCCAACAAACACGCATTCAATTGGATTCCAACCATTAAATAATAAAAAAATCATTCTCCTCACTTTGTCATGTCTTTGCGACGAGGCTGGAAATGCCGTAGTCAAGAAGGGTCATCACGCTCCAAAAGTTATGTGAGCTTCATTCGCTTATGCATGCGTTATTAAACTAATATTCATTGGCTTATGCATGCGTTATTAAACTAATATTCATTGGCTTATTAGATTAATATTTGTAAAGTAAGAGCCATTATGTCAGAAATTTTTTTGGGTATCAAATTTAAAAATAAACACGGTAAAAGTCAACCATTATTAAGGGGTCTCGCGTGAGGACAATTAAAGAGTGGAATCCTTGATAACAACAATATTGAAGAACTTTACCTTTAGAGCTAGACCACTAGAGCTAACTCGACTCATTTTACATATAAAACTTTTATACTTGAATTTTTTTTTATATTTTTTAAAATTATATATATCATTATTTTATAACATTGACTATCATCAATCAAAATCCTTAGTGAGAAAAATATAAATCACCACTATTTTAATTTATAAATTAAAATAAACATTGATTCATAATTATTATTTATATTTGTATATACATTACTCACATATACTATTCGAATAAAAGATTTTGAAACCACCGCGAGAGGGGGTCAAACAAAAACGATGACTTAGAATGTTGGCAACGCAACCGGAAATGAAGAACTCAGAGCATGCTGATATTGAATTGCGTGAGCGTCAACAAAGTGCTATTTTAAAGAAGCATTTCAAAAAGATAAATTAATTAAAAAGAAAAAAAAGCAAACCTCAATATGAGTCAACCTGAAGTCTTCCCAGGAGTTGGCGAGGCATTTCAAAAATACAAATTAATTAAAAAAGAAAAAGCAAACCCCAATATGACAAATTAATTAAAAAAGAAAAAGCAAACCCCCATATCAGTCATTCTGAAGTCTTCCGAGGCAAGTACCTAATTATGAAGTAAATACCTTTTTCTATTAGTTGGCGAGGCATTTCAAAAAGGGAGATTAATTAAAAAAGAAAAAACAAACCCCAATATGAGTCATTCTGAAGTTTTCCGAGGCAAGTCAAAAAAATAAAAATAAAAAAATTTAAAAATAAATTGAAATTTGAAAGTAAAAAATATTTTGAATATTTGTTTATTAAATTTAAAGTGAAAATTATTTTAAAATTGTCTATGAGGCTTTGGAGTGATGGTGAATAGGTCCATTGTTAAGACACTTCTTGTGATAAGTCACTAGGTCAAATCTCCTCTAAATACTTACCTACGAATAAAAAGAAAATTATTTCAAAATTTAAAATTAACTAAATTTTTACTAATGTGTTTTATCTATTGTTTTTCAGGTATTAGTCTTTTTTAGATATCAAGACCCTTTACAAAAATAAAGTAAATAATTTTAAGATTACTTAAAAAATAAATATGAGTATTTTTTCTAAAGTTGAGAGACAAGGTGGAAAAGATGTAACCTTAGTATTGTCATGTTATTTAAACATTTTAACTATGTTAAATTATATAAAAAAATAAAATAAAATTAATAATTAAAATAAAATGAGGTAAATTATATTTGGTCTTTTTGGGCTCAGCAATGTTTTTTAGAGTGAAAAGATATTTGATTCTCTTGTGCTTGGTAGAATGGGAGTTGACATGAAGCTAGGATAGAAGATATTTGATCCTCTTGGTGCTTGGTGGATGGGGAATTGAGATGGAACAAGGATAGTATATAATAGAATAGTAGTGTGATGTATGTATCATCTATTTATTTGAACTACATTTTATTAGTGAGGATTGAATATCAATTTCTGTGGTTGTGGTGAATCTTCTTGCTCCTCCTAGAGGAAAAAAAATTCCAATTCAAATCAACTAGTCTTCCTCTTGTTATATTGGGGATTGAAGATGAAATTATTTGGTTGTGGTGAATCCTTTTGCAAGTGATAGAGGATAAATTATTCAAATACCCATGAACTATCTACCCTCTTGTTGCTTGGATTTATTAATGATACTTACCAATAGTCTATGGCTCCACATGCTGAGGTTTTCTCTACCTACTCCACTTGCTTGTATTTACTATTTGGATTATGAATGGTATATGCATGTCTTCTTTATACCTACTCAATATGATCTACCTACTCCACTTGCTTGTATTTCCTGTTTGGATCTATGAATGGTACATGCATGTCTTCTTTATACCTACTCAATATGAACACAAGGTAGTGAGCAAAGAGATCAAATTGATTGATTCCTTGTTATTTTTAATTAGGTTTACACTTACAAATTTTGTTACTATTAATTAGTAATTTCATTTCCAACAATTCAAAAAAATCTTCATAGAATTCAAAAGATTAATAATTTGGTCTTAAGCTTTTATCCTTTTGAATGAAATATATAAGTCCTTCCAATTTATCCATTGTGATCTCCTTAGTAAGATTTATATTATAATCATACTTTACAAAACTAGAAAGGTAAGTTGTCATTTGATCTATTTCAAATATATTTGTTGTAGAAGGTTCCTCAAAGAGTTTATTTGGATGATTAGTACCAACTTCTTAGGCATCATTGAAATCTATTTGATAAGAGTAATGTTTAAATTATAAATAAGTTAATGAGTAAATTTTCTAAAATAGAAATTCAAAATTGTTTCAAAATATATAGAGATATAACCATTGTAAGGTTATGAAAAAACTATTGACAAAAAAATAAATTAAAATTTAGAGGTTCTTTCTTGCATGAGGTCCACTTAAAACCTCACACCATTTGGAATAAAAAATCTATCTAAATTTTAACTTAATAACCATTCTTTGTTGTAAAAAATACTATGAGATAATCATGACAATAAGATTGTGCAAATTAAAAAAATGAAAATATAAATAACATTAAGTAAAAAGAAAAAATGACTTCTGAATAAAAAAAATAATAAAAGAAACAAATATTTTAAAAAAATCATATTATTAAAATTGTTTTTTTAATTAAAATAAAATAAAAATAAAAATAAAAAACATCTATTTAAAAAAAATTATGTTAATAACAAAAAGTGAAAAACAACCATTAAAATAACGTTAATAACAAAAAGTGAAAAACAACCATTAAAATAGAAAATTCATATATATGCCTTGCAACAGACGATCTCTGAAGGTCATTAGAGGAGAAGCGATTTGAGAAGTAGAATGCCATCCAGTTTAGAGTCCATTGCAGGTCAATGCGAAAAAGTGTTTATTGTGGTCAAGATTTTTTTAAGAAGATATGCCCCCAAGCTAAAGTCTCTGCGGCCGCGCCCACTGTAAACGCACGACAAAATCGAGGAGCAGGTTCTATGGAAGGGCTTCGTATAAGTAGGTACCTACTTTGATCGATTAAGAAGTGGACCAGCGCATAAGTGATTAGTAAGCTGGAAAATTCTAAGAGTGGGACATTGTACCAAGAGTCTATATAACCCTGATTCTTCACGTTACTCTGTCAACGTCTTCTATTAAATGTTTGTGCTCTTTACCTTTTGGATATTATTCTATTATAGACGACCAACCGGCCTTGGTTGTCGCTACAATCTGATCTTAAAATAAGGTGGAGAATTCTAAGAGTGGGACATTGTACCAAGAGTCTATATAACCCTGATTCTTCTGACGTTACTGTGTCAACATCTTCTATTAAATGTTTCTGCTCTTTACCTTTTGGATATTATTGTATTATAGACGACCAACCGGCCTTGGTTGTCGCTACAATCTCATCTTAAAATAAGGTGGAGAATTCTAAGAGTCGGACATTGTACCAAGAGTCTATATAACCCTGATTCTTCTCACGTTACTCTGTCAACATCTTTTCGTGCTCTTTACCTTTTTGGATATTATTGTATTATAGACGAACAGCGGGACTTGGTTGTCGCTACAATCTGATCTTAAAATAAAATCAGATATCCACTTTGCCATCCATCTGGACTCAAGTAACGTTGACCTTCTTTGAATTATAGTTACCAAATTCGAATTGAATCGGTACGTAACGTCGATCTTCTCTGAATTATAGTTACCAAATTCTAATTGAATATAAAAATTTGAATTAAAAATATTTATTTCAAAAAAAATCCATAATAGATATCTTAAAGAGTAGTATATTTGTTAATTTTGTTGTTTATTTATTTTAAATTTTAAATAATTTTTATTGACTAATATTTTAATAATATAACAATCTTACAAGTAAAAGTCATTTAAAAAAAACTCTCTTTTTCAGATCTCAAATATAATATCTTTTTTAATTTAGAAATTTATTTATGTAATAGATGCACATTTATAAAACAAATTTATCTATAATTTCTCAGTGTAATATATAATCTTTCCATAAATAAAAAACTATCACTAATAAAAGAATCAAACACTTTTAGAGATTTTTTCCTTTCCTTGTAACTAAATTGGGAAGACTGAAAAAACATAACTTTTCTAATTTTACTTTTACTTTCTATATTTTTGGCATCTCGTTATCTTTCTTTCTATATATGTTATTCTTTCTTTTCCTCATTGCTAAGTTCCCATGACTAAAAAACCATAATTTTTCTAATTTCACTTTTACTTTCTATATTTTTGATATCTAGTTATCATTCTTTATATATATATAGATATAGATATATATATACCCTCCTTTATCTATTTCACTTCAAGAACGGTTCTTATTGAGTGTAGGCACAGAACTTAGATATAGGTCAGCACTAGTTAGGTTCTTATTGAGTGCAAGCACAGGACTTAGATATAAGTCAGCACTAGTTCGGCTTACTTCTTGACAAGAAAAAAAGGAGAAGAGCTCCCATCTAGCTATTCCACTAAATTAACCTGCTAAATAACACGTACGAATCGGATCGAATTTAGGCCAATTATTCGGCAATCGAATGGAATTAGCAAATTTCTGTATCTTTTTCCCTAATATGGGCGAATTTGGTAACTATACTTTGTATATTCTCAGGGGTATTTGTAATCATGTTATAAGTGGAAATTGAATTTTGGTAGGATGATAATGGTCATAATTTTTTAAATATTACACAAAATCTAAAAATTATAAAAAGTTTGTTTGAAATTTAAACGGGGAAGATTGAATCACAATCACCCTTTACATTATGGGACAGCAGAAATTAAATTTAAATGAAAGATTTACGCCCATCTTTCTTTCTAATTATTAAGATATTATCGTTAAAAAAAAATCCACCCCAAAAGGTTGAAAAGACTTCCACGTAGTCGATTAATGTGATCATTATGCTTAAACAAGTGTTTGTACTAGTTGTACTGTAAATTTTCGAGTGTTTTATGTATACATTAAATTAAAAAAAATAAAAATCATCATATATATTTTTAAATTTAAATTTAAATCAATATTTTAATTTTTAATATATTTTTAAATTATATTTATTTTAAGTTAAATATGTTATTATTTTATTTTAGATACTTTAAAATATCTTGGTTGATATAATACAATTTTGAACATATCATAGGTTAAAATAATATATGAAAATAAGGAACATGCCAATATATGAAATAAAATTCCAATTTTGGAATCATAGTAGAAATTTTAAATTTAATTATCATAGTTTGGAAATGTTTTGAGATCTACAAGATTTTTAAATGATAAGAAATTAATAGGCACTTAAAAGTGATGATTTTTCTTACTTGATAATTATTTGTGAAATTATTGTTCTCTTATTATTATTACATTTATATTCTTCTTTTCATCAAACAATTACCAAAATATAAAATATGAAGATGATAGAGAACAAAAGGCACAAGATATAAGCTCCAAGACAGGGTGAAAATCTCACAAGGGTGAACCTAGAAAATTTCTCCTCTTCTTATCTGATCAAAGTGAGAAATCTGAGACCCAAGACCATGCCCAAAATTTCAACCCTTCAAGAAGTCAAGTCAAGCCCTCCAAAATCATAAATTTAGTCACAAGAATAACTTTAAACTCAATCACAGTAATTTGCACCCACTTCAACTCATATGCCATAAGAGACTTGTTTTTATCTTGGATTATTCATAACAAAGAACTTTCATTTAATTCAGACCATCTTTCACAAAGGGCTCACATTGTTTCAAAGTATTTCCATATAAAAGTTTGCATTCCTTTACAAATATATAGTCTTAAGGAGCTCACAATTCTTCACAAAAATAACCTTTGAACTTCACACCATTCTACCACAGAACTCATCATAGAAAGAACACTGAAATTGCTTGTTGAATTGTGGAACACATATGCCAATATATAGTTGTTCTAACATGCGAAAAGGCACATTTGTTGGGTGAGTTGACTTGTCATCCAGGAGGGCCGACTTGGTTTCTTAAGGTGGACTAACCCAAAATACATTCTAAAAAGTATTTTTCTCTTTTTCTTTAAAAGAAGTCCATATAGTACTTTGACTCAACAAATTCTAGAAGCATGGACCCAAAACACATTCTAAAAAGTATTTTTCTCTTTTTCTTTAAAAGAAGTCCATATAGTACTTTGACTCAACAAATTCTAGAAGCATGAAGAACATACTTAACTAATGAATCAATACTAAAATTCCTATTCCTCTTTTTCTTCTCTTTTCCTTTTACATAAAATATAAAATGATACAAATTATGAAGACCAGACTTAGTTACATTTTCCAACACTCCCTCTTAACCAGGGAGGTATTAATAATTTCACAACCGGTATAAGGATACTCTAAAAATGAAAAAGTATCATAAGAATAGGCGAATTGATAAGCCATCTTTAAGCATCGACATCATGACCAACATTGTCAAATTGCAATATAGCAAGGCCTTGAGTAATAAGCTCTAACTCTCCACAAGATTATAGAACAATGTTGAGATACATACATATGGAAATATTGATGGTGTTGGATACCACCAACATACAGGGGGTCTCCCTGATATGAAGTCCCAATTAGACCTCACACCGTTTGGAGTAGGAGCCCCATCTAGGGTATCAGCTCGACCACCATAACTAGGTTTGCCTTGGCTGCAACAAATAACATAAGAGATTACACACATATCCTTTGAAATCAACAAGAAAGTTGACATTGTGAAACACCAATTGCAATGTCTAAAAGGAGACTTTCATGGGAGGGGAGACAAGAGTGAGTCTCTGAAAGGAAGATAATAGTACAATCCTAGGAGAGACGCATGAGAGAAAGAAAATATTTGTTAGTTATATAGCGAAATAGTTCACATAGACACAACGATCATTAAAGTAAATACAACACACATTCAACAAGATAAGTACCAAAGCCAGTGAAGTAGTTCAATTTCCTAGGTACATGTGAACATAACATATACTGCAAACATATAAAGAATAATCTTATAGCATTCATGATACATGAATGAAAAATGTGTTGGCTCAATGAGATTGTAATAATTAAGTGAAATATCCAAGTACACAGTTACAACGGTGAGGTACTAATTCCAATAGTGGAACATAAAGTCACTTCTTGTTTCTCCAAGGAATGATCTTATCACCTATGTCAATTTAGAGAAGCCAAAGCCAGATCTCGAAAGCCTAAGATTCGAAAATCCCTTTGCTTGAGTTATGAGTTTTCTTTTATAATGAGAGGAATGATCTTTCATCTCCCCTTATCACTCTTGAGCTACCCTCATGACTCTTGGACTCCTGAATGACCTTTGAACTTCTATTGACTCTTTTGTCTATATGTGACCTTTCATATTCCACATGTGACTCTTGGACTTCCACACATTTACATTTTGTCATTTTCTTGAAAATACATCATTACATTCCACATGATGATGTGGCAAGATACATTGACACATATGGCATTGTGATGACAACTTGTACAAGCCATGATTTGGAAATGATGACTAGGAATATTCATGATGATGTGGCAATGGAAAGCTTCTCTTATTGGTGCTATGTCTTGTACTCTTGAAAGTAAATCTGATTTGTACTTCATCTTCATTAAATATCTACTTTGTTCTTCATCTTTATCCTCCAAAGGGTCTTGGATCAACATCGAGACCTTCTGATTCATCATGAAATGTTTTCTTTCCATCATGGTCCAAGATTTGCTTCATGTCTTCATGATGGTTCTTCTTTGTGCCTCTTATCTGCAAGTTCTTCTTTTCTTCTTATCCTTTCTATATTCCTTAACCATCACCTTGCCTTGTTTAGGAGGTACACCTTCTAATAAAGTTCACTCATGAGAAGGAAAGATCAGTCTTGAACTCAACTATCCTATCTCTACCTTGCTCATGCAAGGAGTTTCTTATGATGGGCCTATGAAAGGACTGAGAGAGGAAGGCATATTGAGGATGGCATAGTTGAGCTTAGAAGTTGTTGAGGAAGGCACCACCGCTCACTAGAACTATGCCATGTGCTATAAGGAGGGGCTCTTTAGGGTCCATTGTAGTGAGCAAGTGCAAAAAGTAGAGGTGATGAGCTTACTAACTAGAACTGTGATGTGCACTAAGATTAAGGGAGGAGGAGGCAACGACATTGTGGGTGAGATTGACAGTGAGCATATGATGACCCTAATGATCACTAGAAATTCACTATGCACTGAGGAGGAAAGTCAAGACAAGTCTTAGGTGCAATGAGGGGTTGCAATCAATAGTGGAGCAAGACTAGGCACTGCAACTGCACCATGCACTAGCCTTAAAGGGAGGTTTCTATGCTAGCACAATTTGATTCCACTATGGTTGTTTGTCAACTAAAAATTCGCTCTTCTACCAATGCCAATGTAATTTACTTCTGTAGGGGTTGTCTATAAGAGGAGATTGCATAGTTCATTGAGGTATGCAGTAGAAGGTATGTCACTTTGTCTAGGATATGTATAATGCATTGTGAGAGGGATGATGCATTGTATGACATAGTTTGCTTTTGTAGATGGCCACTATAAATTATCCATGCCCTATAAAAGGCATAATTTCTCAAAACTCAATGCAGTGAGTCAATACAAATAAGAAGGTTTAGGTGATTATCCTTTGAAGATTTCGATTGTGCATTCATAGGATATGATCTTATGAAAGACATAATGCACAAGTCTAGGAGGGAGAGATCTCATCAATAAGGCTCTTTAATAGGTATTTCTCATTACCTGGTGAAGGATTGAGGCTTTCATAACTTGCACTGGGCACTAGGACCAAGAAGAGATCCAAAATGGCTAAGTGTGAGACTAATATAGTAAGAGAGGAAAAATAATTTGAGCAACACTCAAACATGGATCATACACAAGAATGCCATTAGTACAAGCCAAAAGAATGCACATGACTCATGAATAGGAATCACACCTTGAAACAACAATAAAGTGACACTTATTTCTAATTGCAACAGTTGAAATGCCACATTGCGACACTTAGAACACACATGGTGACAAAAGTGTCGAATGTGACCAGAAGGTGTGTTAAGCTATGGGAATGTGTCTAAAACATATTCTAATGATATGTATGGCCATATAATGTAGAAGAGTGCAATATAACTAACTCTAGCGATGTGCAAAGATGTGACATGTACAGAAGTGGAAATAGTTAGAAGCGACACTTGCGACAGTAAGAAAAAGGTGAAAATGACACTTGCAAAAGCTAAAGAAATTGAAAGAAGCACATGCCAAAGAAAATATAACATTAAAATGACACTTGTTAAAGTGAAAGAAACACTACAAGAAAAAAGGACATTGGTGAGGGTAAAAAAATGTGACCATAAGCTCATTGATGATGGTCAAAAGAGCCTTTATCACCAAAAATTGAACGTCACCAAAGGTGGAGTCGCTAAAAGTATACGTGTTGTGGTGACATTCAAGGTTCATAACCAATAATGATTTATAATGACGGATAGTGACCGTCACCATTTCATATGAGAAATCGTGACAAACCTTAGCCTCCATCACCAAAAAAGTTAATTTCACTAAAGGTGGTGTCACCAAAAGTATAGATGTTGTGGTGACATTCAAGGTCTATCACGAATAATGATTATAATAATGGATAGTGGCCATCACCATTTCATATGAACAACAATTATTTATGGTGATGGACCTTTTATGGCTGTCATTATTGATGCATATGTATGGTGGCGTTCGTTGACCGTCACCATTTCATATTTTGGTGACGGTCGAAAAATCTCACCATAAGCTCATTGGATGGCCAAAAGAGCCTTCGTCACCAAAAATTAATCGTCGTCATTCCATATGAATATTAGGGCACGATGGAATCGAACCACCAACCTCCTACTTGTAACACAGGTGCTCTTCCATTGAGCTAGCACCCTTTAAAGAATTAGACTTTAAAAAATTAGACCTTGAAACTTTATAAATTGTAAATTTTACAACTTTCAATAAATTGTAAAACTTTTTAAAGCCTTGGAAAATCTTTTAGTAAGAAAGTAAAATAGCGTCAAAGTTGTAGGTCCCTACCTAATGGTTATGGAAGCTATGAAAAGTGGGTGGAGGGAAAAATAGTTACATATAAGATACTCAATATGTTCAGTTGAATAATCTATTAGAAGTGAAACTTTGAAGACATTTATAGCCTATAAATGACCTATAATAATCAAACCTAAAATCTGCAATTACATCGAAGATTAATTTCTCACCTTGTGAATCATGTAAATTTGTTGTGGAAACTTAAAAGTATGCCTCTAAAACACTGATTTGCATGCCAAAAAGTGAAAAATAGTGAGTATATATGATGCAATTATGAACAAGAGCCACATAGTGGGATGTCACTACTTATTTGTATATATGAACCATGTGCATATAATTTTTAGTTTATTTGGTTGAAATGATATTTGTGAAGATGAAATTATTTGAAATAAAAGGGCATAGTATCCCTCTACCAAGGATTCCTCAAAACCATGAACTCTATGCTCTCACAAGGACATTTGTTGGATATATATACTCAAAGCAAAGACCATCATTCTTTGGATTCAAGGTCTTTGCTACCTGTTGAATGCATCTAGATCCCCAATAGTATGTATTTCCTTTTCTTTTAAGGCATAGTAGCCCTCCAAATAGGATTCCTCACAACCCGAGAACTCTCTACTCTCATAAGGACATTTGTTGGATATATATACTCTAAAAAAAGACCATCATTCTTTGGGTTCAAAGAGTTTGCCTCTAATTAAATGTCCATTGTTGAATGCTTTTGGATCCCTAATAATGATGTATTAGGTTGTTATAGCTCCATGTCACTACAAGGATTTGTGGAAGAATTGTATGGATGTTTCCTCTCAATTCTTACAACTGACAAAAAACTATAATGTGGCTCATACATTTTTGTATATATCAAATGTTTGGCCACATATTGGGAAGCTCTCAGAAATATGTTCACACAAGATCCAAGGTGCTACAGTTCTCGGTCTTAAATTTACTTCATTACAAATATGCCATATGTACTTGTCATGTTTGTACTATCCTTCAAAATCTTCCCCATGAATGTATGGGGTGTTGAGACCAATACGTATCTAACATGGAGTTGGAGGTTGTATGCTTATACATAAACACAAATGCCTTATGATTATTATTTATATAATGTATCAGAGTTAGAGTTATTACTACATTTGAATAGGACATCCCTATGGGGTTTCACTCTAAATTAATAATGTTCTATATTCTTAATAACTCTCTCCTAAGCAGATGATAGTCGTGTCCATTTAAGTTATATCAAATAGTTCACATTAATGGAACGATGTTATAACCCTTGAAGAGAAGACACCACATATTTATGTCAAGTTTTGTTAAAAAAAATTGTGGAATATTGATTAACATAGTATGACCCCGTTTAAGTAATTTGTCCATCATAATATAAGTTTTAAGGTCCACTCAATGAGTTCAGTTGGTGCTTTGGAAAATCAACAATATATTTTCCAAGAACAGATATATTATCAACCTTTTCAAGTATTCATTTATTATTGAAACAACCGATCTTTGTTGAATGCACTTGTAGATCAAAGGTTATTGAGGTTCAACACACATCTGTAGCTAACTGATCACTTAAGGTGAGAAAATGAGGATTCACCATCCCCATTCCCCCTAAAGAACACAATAAAGAACCACACTACTAGAGCAACTGATACTAAATGTCTTCACAGTGGGAAGGAAAGTGAAAGAAGCTCTGGCTAGTCTAGCATGGAGGATGTCCTCCTAACAGTTCAGGCAACTGAAATAGCATCCATATGCATTGACATGCCAACTTTTGATCATAGGGAAAAATAATGATTGGTCGCATTACACTAAAGGCTCATTTGCCACTAAAGTAATTCACACCTCATCCCTATTATAAGTTTACAGATCGAAGATGAGGGAAAAACTTGAATATTATCTCCATGCAATCGCTCCCAAATTTATATGTATCTGAGATGTAACATACCTTTTTAGTATGTAACACTTCATTGTCTAACTTTTCATGATGAGCTTGTTACAAATGGTAATGAAAATGGTGCCTTATTATATAGCCTATAAAAGGACCAGTAGTAAATTCATAAGATCAATTCCCACATAAATTTTCGTCTATAACAGGTAATTATATCATATTTAAAGGCTAGGATTAATGTGGCCTTAATTAATTGTATTGAGTAGGAAAAGTTTGTCTTTGGGAATTATTAAGCCTAATGAAAGCCAACCTAATACTTGGTGTTTAGGTACATAACAATTGGGTTCAAACTTATTCTTGTCTTGTTCACCCTGTTCTAGGTGAAAGAAAGTTAATCAACATAATCACAAGCATTGATATATTAATGAGCATTGGCATGTAATTAGTTATACCTTTTTTGTATGGAGTATAATCACATTTTACTCTAGGAAAACATTGATACCACCACTTTCTTTGAAAAAACATGGAATTTTTTCTATTTATCAAGCATATTCAAGCAACCAACCGCCAATTTCTCTGATAGAGCAGGAAATGTTTTCTATTTATCAAGCATACTCAAGCAACTAACCAACCATGCAAAATGAGTAAGAACCTTCAGTTACTGTGAAGCATTATCTCAAAAGATTTGAAATGTGATAGAAAACTATAAACACAAGTCATATATACAAAGTAGTTGTAATATTGAAGACTTGATTAAGATATAGATTTAGAAGCAATTCTATATTCATAATTATCACCACCATGCAGGAGACTCTTGACAAGGAGCTCTCATTTGAAACGACAAATGGACCAGACCATCAATAACCCTTCAGTCCACTAAAAGAATAAAGCATAGAAGCCTGGAACAAGCTCCTACATTCTTATATACACCTTGAGGTTTTGAAGTTTACTAATTCATATATGGAGTTCATACAAGTGGGAATATATCGAAACTTAAAAATTAGAAGTAGATATATGCATCCTCAAGCTTTGATACATTTAGGTCGTATCAAACCTTGATTTAGTTAGAAGTGTATGTGCCATCATATTCTTGAATACAACCCCTAGAAGGCAACCCCTAGGGGCGGGAAGGGAGGGGGAGCGAGGGGGGTGCAGAGGGGTGGGGGGGTGGGGAATTTTTTTTTCAATATTTTTTGTTTTTATTTTTACTTTAAATTTTTTTTTTTTTTTTTTTTTAATTTCTATAATTTAAATTTATAATTTTTATTTTTATTTTTATAATTTAAATTTATAAAAAAAAGATTTAAATTTTTAAATTTAAATATTTCTTAGTTTTAATTTTAATTTTTAATTTTTTCATAATTTAAATTTTTCAATATAATTTTTTTAAAATATTTTAATTTATATCTTTTAAATTTTTTTTTTTAATTTTAATTTTTTTAATTCAATTTTTTTGCTAATTATTTAACCTTTTTTTTCAATGAGGTTTTTATTTTTAACTTAAAAATGGTTTTGTTCTTTTTTCTTAAATAATAATTTTTTTTGTTTTTTTTTTCTCGTAAATAATATATTTTTTGGTTTTTTTTTGTTCGTTTGTTTGTTTGTTTTTTTTTAATTTTCCATTTTTACAAGTTAATTTTTATTTTTAGTTTTTACATTTTTATGGGTTTTATTTTTTATTTTATGTATTTTTTTATATTTGATTTATTTTTGTCTTGAATCGTCCCCTTGTCACCCCTGCCTTGGAGTGGCCAGGGATTTTTTTTTTTTAAGTTTTTAATTTTCTTTTAATGTTGTATTTTATTTTCGTAACTTTTTTATTTTTCTTATTTTTTAATTTTTAATTTTAATGTTTTTATTTTATTTTACTTGTTTATTTTTTACTTTTACTTTTTTTCAATATTTGAATTTTTGTTTTCTTATATATATATATATATATATATATATATATATATATATATATATATATATATATATATATATATATATATATGCTTGTCTAGCAACCCGATCCCATTATGTGCAATTTGATAGTTGATTTTTAAATTTTTTTTGCAAGGTATCAAGTTGTCGTAGGCTAAGATTTTATAATCACTATACATCTAGTATTTAAAAAAAAATACTCTTGATATAATAACCCTTTCATTCAGGCATTCATTTTGAAAGTTATTCTAATCATACAAATTTTCCATAATGTCATGCTTGAAATATTTTGAAAACTTAAGATTGTTTTGTAGCCATAATCTTTGGTTTTAATTCCATGGTTGAAAAATTGTCAAGATTTTAATATTTTTCTAAGTCGTGATATTTTATCTTTAATGCTATTGTTGAAAACAGTTATAAGTATTTTTTCTTAGCGCCATGCTCGAAAATTGTTGGAATTTTAAGGTTTTTCAAAGAAGTGATATTTTAAATTTAATGTCATGCTTAAAAATCGTTGGAATTTTAAGGTTTTTCAAAGGTGTGATATTTTATCTTTAATGTCATGCTTGAAAATCATTGGAAATTTAAAGATTTTGAGAGTCATGATATTTTATTTTTAACATCATTATTAAAAAATGTTGAAATGTACCTTGAAAAAAAAGACGTTATTCCAGCATCAACACTTTTTGATTTCAAGGTGTTTTTTGCACCAAACAAAATGGATTTTATTGTTTTTTACTGTTATTTTTAAAAAATATTGAAAAATTACTCTAGAAAAAAAAGATGATGCAAAATCAACACTTTTTATTTTTGGGTTGTTTTTTCATGTTTTTTTGGGGTTTTTTTGGCTTGAGTACCCATTTTGAGGTAATAGTTCTCGTTTGATCAGTAACTATGTTTCATATGGTATGATTCATAAATTGTTATGGATTTCCCAATCAGGGTGTGAGCTAGATCCTATGGGTATGTCCTTGCCCATTGTTTAACATGAAAATCCCGAGGCAATCTTATGCCACCCTCCACATGCATGAAGCACATGGATAGGTGGTGGTGCGCATGCAAAGTTTTAATGTCGACCTTGAAGGTTGCAAAGACATTAACAAGGTGGTGTCTTTCAGTTTCTTCCTCGCCATGTTTGGTAAGTTTCTTGTGCGTGTGCTCCATTTGATTAGGATCTGGTTTAAGCCGCTCATCGTCCTGGGGAAGGTGTCCACCGAGAAGTTTCACCGGGCGCTTGTTCAATTTCTTTTAGTTGAAGGTTCTTGTTATGGGTATGTTTTCAATCCCAATTCCTTTATCCCTGCTTCTATGGATCATCATCTCTATTTGTTGGACTCTAGGGAGAATGGCAAATATTAAATTGGTGGGTGTGGAAGGAGATATATATGGAATTCTTCATGGTTAGGTCAGATCTATGTGAAGAGTCTCATGTTTATCGTGTTCCTATGTCAATGGTCGATGGAATTAGGTTATCATGCATGGGTTTGTGTGGGGTATCACCTATGGGTCACTCACGGTTTTGTGACTCTCTCTACCTCTGACGCACAGGATTTTTGTTTGAAATGAATATATGTGGGCTCAACTGGAACCTTTAGGGTTTTGGTCAGTAGAAAATTATGTTTGTAATTACAAGTCCGGACTTAGTTGGCACAGTTGGAATAATGTGTGGCTTGGGGCCTTGGTTCCCTGATGGTTTCCTGTCGATAACATGCACTTGATTTGACTCTTATTTCCGTTCTTGACCTCTTATATGATTTCGTTGGCAGGTGCCCTGGTCTAGCGCGACCCCCGGTAGCTTCTTGCCTCTGAGTATAGACATTTTCTAGGCATGCTTCCATACATACCGTTAGTCAATCATCTGCCTCGCAGGTTCATCAGCAAAATGGCTGGTGTCACCTCTGGGAAAGGAAAGACCGTTCGAGGAACCCGTGGCTGAGGTAGACAGAGGAAATCGTCACCTGTGACTAGTCATCCCAGTTCATCAGCAGGGACGATGTGTGGGTGTAAGTCAGCCTCCCAGATCATTAATGAAGTGGCCCAAGCCTACCATCCGAGCAGTTATTCCCCGATCAGAGAACTCATTGTAGAATGGGAAGAGGAGATCAACCAAAAAGGAGAAATTCTGGAAATCGATTTGGAAGATTGGAAAACTTTGGTGCCAGACCCCAGACATACTCGAGGAAGATCCACCCAATACAAGCAAACAATTCACTTATATTGGATGATGAAGAGCCTTCTGGCTAAAGCTTTGGAGAATTTCCCAACAGGCATGCCTATGTCATCCCATGGGCACCTAGATTAGAGTAAGGAGTTTCAAAAGATTCAATTCTAACTGTAGCAAGAAAATGGCTACCTCAGCCACATCGAGTAGCATATCCCATGCATCCTTCACACTGAGCTGCCAGGCTCCAGTGTGAAGGACCCTACTCCTCTTAACTTAGCTGATGATGAATAGTGTGATGATGCACCCCTTGTTTTAGTGTTTGTATGCAGTAGTTTCATACTTTTCAGAATTTTTTCAGTTATGTTTATAGTTATCTAGATTGTAGGAAGTATAAGGACACTCAAACGTATATAGTGTGGTTGGCTAGACTCATTATCTTTTGTTTTTGGATGGATTTTCATGTTGTTAGGTGGCCAATAGACTTGGTTTCCCAATGGGAAAGTTGAGGCCACCTAATCATATGAAATGTGGATGTAACTTGCTTCTTTTTAACATAAAATTAATAGAAAGGACCTACCAAGCTAAAAAATAAAAATAAAATTGTTATGGATATTCTATTGGATAAATCATCACAACAGATATACTAAAATATATGTTTAAAAATATGAAATCTATACTATGAGAATTAATTTTTCTTTATATTTATGGATTTGTTAATTATTGTGCTATTCTCATGTATGTAGTATATGGAATATCGAAAATAAAGAATAGATAAATGACAATTATTCACACCCACAATAACACAAGATATCACCTAGGAAGCACTTAAGAGAAAACCTAGTTGGAAAGTGAGTTTAATCTCCTCTCACTTTCTCTTAATGATATATGTGAGTACAAAGAAATGAGACTTGTGTATTATATCTGTGTATATATTTCAATATATATTTAAATTAAAATATTCAACATAAATTGGATAAAAACATATAATTGTATAATGTTAGGGTCCCACCCTAACCCCCTTATTAATGTAGTGGGATTGAGTCATAGTAAAGAGTTAATAAAGCCCATATTAATAATTGTAAGTGGTTAACCCGCAATTAATGATGGGACCATAGTTAGTTGCAAATGGGCCATGGTATTAGATAGATGGTATTAATAAAACCCATGGTATTGATCCATGGTATTGCATGTATGAGTCATATATAAAGGATAGAGACTCCCTGCGAGGAGCATCATGTCTTATTTTTGTATCGAGCTTTACTCTATTGGAGGTTGCCCCCTCGAAGAGGCCAGTGAACATTGCTTTCTGAATAATAAAATATTTGTCGTTGTCTCTCACTGTTCTATGTTCTGGGTATCTTTCTTCGCATATTCTATATTTGGGTATCTTTTTGCAGGTTAAGAGCATAACAAGTGGTATCAGAGCACTTTCCAGGGCCGGTGGGATCGCCATTTCTTAGCAATTTTTTTTTTGGCTAGAGACGTGTTCCGACGTCTTTAAACCATGGGATCTGTCATTGAGTGCATAAACCTGTGGATTTGGGGAGGCATGCACGCAGGAAATACAAGAGGTGGTCACACTTGTTGGACTCCCTTGTAACCCCTGTGGGTACCCCTTCGAGTAGTAGCGCATTAGACAGAACCGCGTACGGACTGTCTTCCAAGTACCTTCTAGGTATATTGGAAGCCCCTTAGCTCCTCTGCAACCTCGCCATAGATAAACCGTCGGCCGTCTTGCTGCTACAGTACACCGAGAACAGCACTCAGAGAGATTACTCGCCCGTACGATAGGGTAGTCGGGTTGTACAGCTAAGGGTACGGTTGATCCTCCTTAGTTAGAGCCCTGAAACATTGGGCTGAGTACTACCATCAGACCCTTATGTATATTGCGATTTGTAGCACCTAACACTCCTCGAGACCATAGTTCCCTTTTATATCTTGGGATCACGCATCATCTCTGCCAGATCCGCTCATGCAAAGGGGTGCAGCAGCAGCAGACATCAGTGCCGCAGTGCCGACCAGCCATTTCGATCTATTAGATCCATCAGATCCGCAGCAGCAATCTGTTCCGCCACTCAGAGCTATTCGATCCGCCATTCAGATCTCTCAGATCCACCGAATCTGAGTAGTTGTGTGGGGTTCCTATACCAGGGCATGATTTTCACAGGACTTTTGGCAGCATTGACATTTTGAGGATTTGGTTACTACAGTATTCCTAAGGAAGGAGTAAAAAAAAAAAGTCTGAGATCTCCCGGGGCGCTTATTGGTGATCTAGCCCATCAGAATCAGGACGACGAGCTGAGAATGGTGGTACCATTCAATTCTTAGTGAATTTTTTTTTTGGGCGGTCCCAAATTTCAAGAACATCAGGTCAGTGCATGGTAGAAACTAGAGCTCAAGCTATGGCCAATGAGAGGATGGACAAACTTGAACAAACCTTGCAATCCCTCCAAATTCAGCTTGACAGACTAACTAGCATAATCCCGAAGCGCAAGGAGGAAGCCCACGAGGAGGCGTATATTGGCAATGGACACAGTGAGGGTGACTCTAGCCACTCTCTTCACCTCTCGGCCCCCCACCAACAATCCTGTCCGCGACATCCCAAGTTGGATATGCATAAATTTGATGGTTCTCACCCGGTAGCATGGATAGCACAAATGGAGCAGTATTTCAATCTGAATAACATCTTAGATAATGAGACTCAGCTTATGGTGGGATGCATGTACTTGGACACTGAAAGGTGGCAATGGTGGGAATGGAATCAACGTTGCAATGGAACTTTTGTGACTTGGACCTCCTTCAAAAAAGCACTTACAGAATGCTTTGACTAGGAATCTTTGTTTTTTGGGTCGTCTTACTAAGCTCCGACAGACTCGCACAGTGGATGAATATGTTACAACCTTTGAAGCCTTAGCCTTCCGCACTAAGGGTCTCTCAGATGTGTTCTACATGGAATGTTTTATCAGCGGTCTTAAAAAAGCCATAAAAGCCCACGTCCTACTACACCACACTCGCACATGGACGGAGGCTTGCAAGGTAGCTCGTAACGTGGAGCGTGCGTTAGCAGCCCAGTACAGTCACCCAAATTTCACCGCTAAGGGTCGCCCCCCACAGGCTCACAGCACGACTCAAACACTTAAGGTTCAAAAGGTGTCACCTGCAGAAATGACCGAAAGAAGAAAGCAAGGATTATGTTACTACTGTGATGAAAAATACTCCCCAGGTCATAAATGCAAGGAGCCCAAATTTTTTCAAATTGATGCCACTGATTACAGCTCATCGGAGGAAGATCCACCACTGGAGGAACAGGAGGCGGTAGAAGAGGACAACCAAAAGGACAATGTCCCTGACGAACCAGTTATTTCGCTGCATGCTTTGGCAGGGATTTCTTCACCTCAAACTCTCAAAATCAAAGGTTTTATTAAACATCGCCCAGTAGTAGTCTTGATTGATAGTGGAAGTACACATAATTTCATCCATCAAAAAGTCGCGGAAGCAGTGCATTGTTTTGTACGAGCAGTTTCTAACTTCCAAGTCCAAATTGCAGATGGGGGCACAATGAAATGTGAAGGCCGCTGTGAAAATGTCAAACTTCAAATGGGGGATTATTAGTTGAAGACCCACATGTTTGCCATACACATGGGAGGGTAGCACATTGTCCTCGGTGCTGAATGGCTTCGCACCCTTGGGCCAATCACAATGGATTTCCAGGAGTTATATATGAGTTTTAAGCAGAACAACTGCACACATACCCTTCGTGGACTCCAGGCGGGAGCTCCCTCTATCATCAGCTCGCATAGGATGGAAAAATTGCTAAAAAAGGGCCATCATGGAGTTATAGCTCAATTTAATGCCATCCAGGCAATCGAAACCAAGTCTCTGTCGATTCATCCTGAGATGCAACATATTTTAAATAACCATCTGCCGGTCTTTGACAAGCCTCATGAGCTTCCACCCTCAAGAGGGGAACATGATCATAGCATCACCTTGGTTGCAGGGGCCCAACCCCAAAATGTGCGCCCATAAAGATATCCGTTCACCCAAAAGAATGAAATAGAAAAAATAATCAAGGAACTTTTCGAAGCAGGTGTCATTCGTCCCAGCATTAGTCCTTATTCATCACCAGTGGTCATGGTGCTCAAGAAAGATGGGGAGTGGCAGATGTGTCCAGACTTCAGGGCCCTCAATAAGTTGACAGTCAAAGATAAATTTCCTATCTCGGTGGTTGATGATTTGCTGGATGAACTCAATGGGGCTCATTTCTTCACTAGGCTGGATCTTCGCTCAGGCTACCACCAAATTCGCATGAAGGAAGTCGACATTCTAAAGACTTCTTTCCAAACTCATGAAGGCCATTATAAGTTCCTGGTCATGCCATTCGGTCTTTGTAATGCCCCATCTACTTTTCAAATCCTTATGAACCACCTTCTCAAACCATATCTCAGGAAATTTGTCCTTGTCTTCTTCGATGACATCCTCATCTATAGTTGCACTTGGGCCGCACATCTTCAGCATGTAGATCTACTCTTGCAACTGCTCCGCAAGCATAAATTATTTGTTAAGATGTCCAAGTGTTCGTTTGGCATGGAAGAAGTTGAGTATTTGGGCCACATTTTGGGGCGTGAAGGTGTCAAGGTGGACCCCAAAAAGATCTAAGCAATGCAGGATTGGCCGAAACCTAAGACCTTGAAGAGCCTGAGAGGATTTTTGGTTCTCACAGGCTATTATCGCAAATTTGTCCGCAATTATGGTCGCATAGCGAAGCCCCTCACTCAACTCCTGAAGAAAAATTCATTCTTCTAGAATGAGGACGCACAACAGGCATTTACAGCTCTCAAAAATTCCATGTGTTCCACTCTAGTCTTAGCACTCCCTGACTTCACCAAATCTTTTGTCATTGAATGTGATGCTTCAGGTACGGGTATTGGGGCGGTCTTAATGCAGGAAGGGAGACCTTTGGCCTTCACAAGCCAACAACTAAGTGGGAAGAATCTGGGCCAATCTACCTATGAGAAGGAAATGATGTCCATTTTACATGCAGTAGGGACCTGGCGACCTTACTTATTGGGGCGACGTTTCCAAATCCGCACAGACCATCACAGTCTTAAATATTTTTTAGAGCAACCCCTATCCTCCCCACAACAAAATAAATGGCTCGTGAAAATGCTGGGATATGATTATGAGATCATTTACAAGAAAGGGCAAGAAAATAGTGTAGCAGATGCATTATCTCGCCAATTTGAGGAGGGAAGTATCCTGTTAGCAATTTCCCTTCCCATTCCAGAATGGATTGAAGAGGCTCACAGGGAATGGTTTTCACATCCCGGGCTCTCCCAACTCATTTCTCAATTGCAGGAGGATCCAAATTCCACCAAGGGCTACTTGTGGCAGGATGAGATTCTTCGCTACAGGGACAGAGTCGTAATATCACCAACATCCACCCTCAAAAGTCGCATTTTGGTAGAATTGCACTCATCCCCCATTGTAGGACATTCAAGCTTTCAGAAGACGTATGCTCGCACCAGAAGATCATTTTTTTGGATAGGCATGAAAAGAGACATCCTTACTTTTGTAGCAGAATGCGATGTCTATCAACGCCACAAAGGGGAGACCGTCAAAGCACTAGGCACATTACAACCGTTGCCCATCCCAGCAGCAATATGGATGGAGGTTTCTATGGATTTCATTACAGGCCTTCCAAAGTCAGGAAACAAGTCAGTCATCATGGTGGTTGTGGACAGACTTTCGAAGTATGCTCATTTTTGCGCCCTACCCCACCTGTTTACACCGACTTTGGTCGCTCAATCCTTCATGGATCGGATCTTCAAATTTCATGGCAGGCCCACTTCTATTGTGTCCGATCGCGACCCGATATTCACCAATAATTTTTGGCAGGAACTCTTCAGGCTACAAAGCACCCAACTAAAACTTAGTACTTCTTATCATCCACAAACAGATGGTCAAACTGAAGCAGTCAACAAATGTCTGGAAACCTACCTTAGGTGTTTCACTTCAGAAAAGCAACATCTTTGGGTACAGTGGTTACCTCTGGCTGAATGGTGGTATAACACCAACTATCATGCCACCACAAAAATGACTCCCTATGAAGCAGTATATGGTCAACTCCCTCCTTCTCCTACTTCTTATATCAAGGGGTGCTCAAAGGTACAAGCAGTGGATCAACTCCTACAAAACCGCGCAACCATGCTCGCCCATCTTAGGGAGAATCTTCATCAAGCTCAAAACTGCATGAAGCAATAGGTAGATCAGCATCGCTCATAGCGCCAATTTCAAGAAGGGGATCAGGTCTTTTTGAGGCTGCAACCATATAAGCAAACATCACTCAAAGACAAGGGTTGTCAGAAACTATCTCCAAAATTCTACGGACCATATCAAGTACTTCAGCGCATTGGAGAAGTAGCCTACAAACTGGCTTTGCCGCCAAATGCAAAAATCCATCCAGTTTTCCATGTCTCATGCCTCAAGAAAGTGATTGGGAACAATTGCAGAATTCAAAACAGTCTACCTGAATTGGACGAGGAAGGGTCAATCTCGCTCCAACCTGAACAGGTCCTAGACACACGAGAAAGGCACCTGCGTGGCTGCGTGATTAAGGAAGTTCTTGTCAAGTGGAAAGACACCTCTCCGGAAGATGCAACTTGGGAACCAACCACTATTCTTCAGCAGTTTCTGCAGCTTCAGCCTTGAGGAAAAGGCTATTCTTAAGGGGGAGGGCATGTTAGGGTCCCACCCTAACCCCCTTATTAATGTAGTGGGATCGAGTCATAGTAAAGAGTCAATAAAACCCATATTAATAATTGTAAGTGGTTAACCCACAATTAATGACGGGACCACAGTTAGTTGCAAATGGGCCATGGTATTAGATAGATGGTATTAATAAAACCCGTGGTATTGATCCATGGTATTGCATGTATGAGTCATATATAAAGGATAGAGACTCCTTGCGAGGATCATCGTGTCTTATTTTTGTATCGAGCTCTGCTCTATTGGAGGTTGCCCCCTCGAAGAGGCCAGTGAACATTACTTTCTGAATAATAAAATATTTGTTGTTGTCTCTCACTGTTCTATGTTCTGGGTATCTTTCTTCGCATATTCTGTATTTGGGTATCTTTTTGCAGGTTAAGAGCATAACATATAAAAATAATTAATTAATAAGTAAATTACATTTCATTGTGCGATATTAAATAGGAAGAACATTGTAAATAGAAATATATTATTCAAAATATTTTAAAAGTACAATATGGATTTTCATAATGAGTGAGAATATTGTAAATACAAATATATTGCTATAATGTCATGATATGTATATTTTTTTGCATCAATTAGTAAATACTTGAAAATATTTTTACATTGACAAGGATTTTCAATTTTTTTATAGAGATAGTTTACATATAATAATTTAAGAATACTTTTGTTCACAATGAAATAAAAAAATTCCAAATAATATCCACTATTATCAGACACAAAAATCAGATCAGGCACAAAAATATTTTGATTATTATCAACATTTATTAACCATCTATTTATATAACTATTATAATCTTTAAAACACCAACGACAAACCATTATTTTATTAAAAGAACCCAATAAAACCAAATGGCACCTGCAAGTAATCATTGAGGGAGGAGGGAGGAAGCCACAGTCATATTGGCCAAGTCTTTTTCAATTGGCCTTGGCTTTAGTCCAGAAGATGTGGTCTAATAATTAATCATTAGGTGGCGAGTTTGGTCCTCACGAGTGCAATTCTAGGTACAATTTTTTATTACTTCAGAATTAAAACCTTGGCTTACAGTGTGTGAGCATATGCACTATCTCGCGCATGCTTGGTCTGTGCATAGGCTATTATTGCAAGCATAGTAAAGCCACAAAGAACATATGAATGGACTCCTCCATTGGGAAATCGCTCAACTTCGTATCTATGATCTTGATAACTCTTCCTCCCTCTGACCTCATCATCTACTTCACCCAACCGGCAAGGTTCACCCCCTCTTCAAATTCGCATTCTCCCACTAGTCGTTTGCCCGTAATCAGCTCAATCATAACCACTCAAAAGCTATATATGTCACTCTTCTCACCCACTTTCAGAGTGTACGCATACTTTGTCAATTCAATAATTATCACAAAGATGATTCTCACATAAAAATAGTAAAGGCATCACTTTCCCCTGTTAGAAGTTGTTTTCGATATCATCTTTTAGGAGACAATTTTCCATTTATTTTTAATGGTCATTTGATGGAAAATATCACTCACCGATTCATTATTAGAAGAGGAAAATCAGACTACTAAGCTTCTCGAAAAGCGCAGGGAATGTTGGGTTGTGTTATATTCTTTCCACGACTAGCCCACGTAGTTAATCGGGGGGTTAGAAGGGGGGCAAAGCCCACCCTTCGTTGCGCCGATTGCATAGCGGGGGGAGTCACAGGGGTTTTGAGGGGTGCAGGTAACCCTATGTTAGTTGGGCGGACCTACCTATGGTTTTGTGCAGGATTTTCACACATGGTTTTGGACGTGATGGTTTTGGACATGATGGTTTTCGGTCCATGGTTTTGGACGTGATGGTTTTCGATCCATGGTATTGGATGGTTCGGCATGTATAAATATGTATTGTAACATTGAAAGGAAAATAATGAAAAATCAATCTGGTAGTCCCGGTTTTGGAATCTAGGGGAAAATCTCTGTGTATATGTGTTATGCTCTCGCATTGTTTATTTTCTGTGTTTTAGAATTCATATGCAGGTAATTTCTGTATGGGGTTAAAACCTACATTTGGTATCAGAGCTGTTTTGGCTTCGAGGGGATGCCTTTGTTGCTGAGGGGTTTCGCTCGGGCTTGTGGTAGACCTTGTTCAGTGGGAGATTTGCATGATCACTTCTGGTGATGAAAAAGATGGCGAGCAGTGGAAAGATAGAGATCGAGAAATTTATTGGTCAGAGTTTTGAGTTATGGAAACTCAAGATGGAGTATCTGTTGGTGGATAAAGATCAGTGGGTCACGGTTGATCCAGGTACTAAACCAACAAGAGTGTCCAATGAAGAATGGAAAAAGTTGGATCAGAAGGCTAAGAGCACAATACGATTGTGTGTCTCAGATTCAGTATTGTTGAATGTATCAGGGGAAGCTACGATGAAAGCTTTGTGAGACAAGTTAGGGACTTTGTACCAATCTAAGTCTCTGGTGAATAAAATATTCCTATGGAAAAAGTTGTATAACTTGAGGATGAAAGATGGACATTCGGTGATAGAAAATCTGAACACATTTAATACTGTGGTAAGCCAGTTATTATTTGTTGATATTAAAGTTTCAGATGAAGATACGTTCATCAGTTTGTTGTGTTCTCTACCAGATTCGTGGGATAGTTTGGTTATTGCAATAGGTAGCAATGCAACTGCCTTGCAGTTTAATGAAATAGTCTCATCCTTGCTGACGGAGGAAATGAGACGGAAAAATATGGAGAGCTAGAATGGTGATGCCTTGTTTGTACGAGGACGGTCCCAAAATAGAACCAAAAATAAGTCATCGAGTGGGAGGTCTAAATCTAGAGGGAGATCTAAATCTCCAGGAAAACTTGTAAAGGTGGTGTGTTGGGAATGTGGAAAGGAAGGGCGCTACAAAAGGGACTGTAAATTTAAAGCTCCTGATAAAGGAAATTGATCTAATGATGCTTCTTTTGCAGAGGCAAAAACCACCTCAGATGAAGGTGGGGATGTGTACTTGGCTTCTTCAAGTACACATGTAGATCACGAGGCATGGTTGATTGACTTAGTTGCATCCTTTCACTTCACTCCCCATAGAGAGTGGTTCTACGATTATGAGAAATATGATGGTGGGGATGTCTTCTTGGGAGATGAAAGGAAAGCTAGAATCATTGGTCACAAAAAGGTAAAGCTGATGTTGCAAGGTGGAAGGGTTAGAACACTTCCGGGTGTTCTGCATATTCATGCATTAGCTAGTAATCTGATTTCTGTAAGCAAACTAGATGATGCAGGTGTAAAAATAGTGTTCGAGAAGGATACCTGCAAGATGGTTTGGCGGGCACTGGTATTGATGCAGGGAGTTCGGATTGGAACTCTGTACAAGCTACAAGGTAGCATTGTTATTGATGGGTGCAACAATTCTTTGGTTCCTGAAAGTGGAGCAGAAAATCTAGTGGTATCTGGAGAGAAGACCATGTTGTGGCATCAAAGGATTGGACATATTGGAAAGAAGGGCCTTTGAATACTTCATGGTAAAGGTATGGTAGAAGTTATGAGTAATAGCTCTATGGATTTTGATTTCTGTGAAAATTGTGTATATGGGACGCTGAATCAGGTGATTTTCCCCTCTGGTGGTAAGAGGGCAAAACATATATTAGAACTTGTGCAAAATGATGTGTTTGGACCTGTGAAGGTTCCATCACTGGGTAAGTCTGTCTACTATGTGTCATTTATAGAAGACTTCTCAAAGAATACATGGATATATTTCCTTAAGAAGAAATCTGAAGTCTTTGACAAATTTAAAGAATTTAAGGCTCTGGTGGAAAAACAGACAAAGAAGAAGATAAAGGTGCTGAGGACAGATAACGGTGGAGAGTTTTGCAGTAAAGAATTTGAAGAATTCTGTAAGAAGTGTGGTATAGCATGGAAAAAGACTACTCCATATACACCTCAGAAAAATGGAGTTGCAGAAAGAATGAACAAGATGTTGATGGAAAGGGGAAGAAGCATGCTCAGTGGTGTCAGATTAGGATAGGGATTTAGGGTAGAGGTGGTGGAAACAACATTTTACCTGGTCAACAGATCACCTTCATCAGCATTGAAGGATAAGACTCCACAAGAGGTATGGAGTGGTAAGAAACCCTCTCTTTCACATCTGAGGGTATTTGGATGTGATGCATATGTACATGTTCCAGAGGAGAAACGAACCAAGTTGGATAGTAAATCTGAAAAGTGCATCTTTATTAGGTATAAGGATGGTTTAAAGGGTTATAAACTTTGGAACCCAGTAACAAGGAAGGTTGTGTATAGCCGAGATGTGGTGTTCAGAGAGGTGAAAGATGTTATTAAACATGAATTCCAACCAAAGGAACCTGAGAAGATAGAGTTTGAGCTAAAGGAGGAAGAATCAGACTTTACATCAGAGGGGGAATCAGAAGATGAAGAGCCACAAACTCCGGGTGTGAGAAGATTAGTTCGAGAAAGAAGGAAACTAGAAAGGTATAGTCCATCTTCTTTCTATTCAAATTTTTCTTTATCTATTACTGATGATGATCCTAGAACTGTGAAGGAAGTAGTAGATTCAGAGGATGGAAAACTCTGGAAGGAGGCCATGGTTGATGAAATGGCATCTTTGCACAAAAATGAGGCTTGGGAGCTGGTGGAGTTGCCAGCTGGAATGAAACCCATTGGCAGCAAATGGGTGTTTAAGAAGAAGACAAATGCAAAAAGAAGGGTGGAGAAATAAAAAGCTTAGTTGGTAGAAACAGGTTATTCCCAGGTGTCGGGAATTGATTTTGGTGATATTTTTTCTAATGTTGCCAAGGTAGATTCTATTAGATTACTTTTATCTGTTGCTGCCACTTTTGATTTTGAGGTAGAACGGATGGATGTGAAGATGACATTTCTTCACAGGGATCTAGAAGAGGAGATCTACATGAAGCAACCTAAAGGCTTTGTGGTGAAGGGTAAGAAAGAACTAGTATGCAAGTTAAAGAAGTCATTGTATGGGTTAAAACAGTCACCAAGAATGTGGTATCAGAAATTTGATACGTTTATACGGGGACTTGGCTTCACCAGAAGCAAATCAGATCACTGTGTGTATTTTAAATTAGTTGGTGACCGTTTTATTTATTTAGTCTTGTATGTGGATGAAATGTTGCTAGTTGGAAATGACAAAGAAATTATCCAAGATTTGAAGACCCATTTGTCCTCCAAATTCGACAAGAAAGATCTTGGTGCTGCAAAATATATTCTGGGCATGGAAATTAAAAGAGACCGTACAAAGAGGAAGCTCTGGTTAAACCAGAGGAAGTATGTCGAGACAATATTGCAGAGGTTTAATATGCAGGATAGTAAACAGGTGAAGGTTCCTATTCTTGTAGGTGTAAAGCTATTTGTTGAATAATGTCCCAAGACACAAGAAGAGGAAGAGGATATGTCCCATGTTCCATATACAAGTGTAGTCGGTAGCCTGATGTATGCGATGGTCTGTACTAGACCAGACATTGCACATGCAGTGGGAGTATTGAGAAGGTTTATGTCAAAACCAGGGAAGGAGCATTGGACAACAGCGAAGCGGGTTTTCAGGTATTTGCATGGCACTAGTGATTATGGTTTGTGATGCCAAGGAAGACCAGGATTGGATAGAGTTTTGGATATCCATGGCTTTGTTGATGCAGATTGGGCTGGAAATTTGGATCAGAGAAGATCTACAAGTGGGTATGTGTTTAACCTATTTGGAGGTGCAGTCACTTGGATGAGTAAGAAACAATCTGTAGTGGCACTATCAACTACAAAGGCAGTATACATGGTAGCCACTCATGCAAGCAAGGAAGTAGTTTGGTTGCAAAGATTGTGTTCAAGTATGGGGTTAGTACAGGGAGCTATAAGGATAGACTGTTACAGCCAAAGTGCAATTTTCTTGGAAAAGAACCTTGCATATCATTCAAAGACAAAGCACATTGATGTTTAGTATCACTTTGTGAGCGATATGATAGAAGACCAAAAGGTGTTGCTGGTAAAGGTAGACACTTTGAAGAATACTGTAGATGCATTGACAAAATCTGTGAGCTCTGAGAATTTCTCTTGGTGTAGATAAACAATGGGCATTGCAGGGCTGGATAAATGACTAAGCTCACTTGTGGCCCCCTATGGAAAGAAAACAACAAGTGGGAGAATGTTAGGTTGTGTTATATTCTTTCCACGACTAGCCGACGTAGTTAACCGAGGGGTTAGAAGGGGGGTGGAGCCCCCCCTTCGTTGCGCTGATTGTGTAGCGGGGGGAGTCACAAGGGTTTTGAGGGGTGTAGGTAATCCCACACAATGGGGTCTGGGGCAGTGCCCCAGAAAATTTTGGTTTTGGACCCTACGTTAGTTGGGCAGACCTACCTATGGTTTTGTGCATGATTTTCACACATGGTTTTGGATGCGATGGTTTTCAGTCCACGATTTTGGACGTGATGGTTTTCGGTCTGTGGTATTGGATGCTTCGGCATGTATAAATATGTATTGTAACATTGAAAGGAAAATAATGAAAAATCAAGCTGGTAGTCCCAGTTTTGGGATCCAGGGGAAAATCTTTGTGTATATGTGTTTTATGTGTTATGCACTTGCATTGTTTATTTTCTATTTTTTAGAATTCGTATGTAGGTAATTTCTGTATGGGGTTAAAACCTACAGGGAATCTCAAAAAGCAACGATACAATGTGTAGCCTAAAACTTTCAGGGGACCCAAACACATATACCACAAATAGTAAAAAAAAATGATAATGAAAAAACAATTTACCTAGAGCTATGTAACCAAAAGAGCCTGCTATTGAAGATATGAACTTTGAGGTACCTGGATGATGCAATAACTTGGCCATGCTAAAATCAGCGATATGTGCTTCAAAATTGGAATCCAAAAGTATAAGCAGTGAACAATCATGGTGAATATAGGGCAACCCCTTGATAGCCTCCATTGCAATTTCTTATCTACTATCCCAATTCATATGCTCTCCATTGTTTCCATGGAGTAGCTCCCCCAGGCTTCCGTTAGGCATGTATTCATACACCAAAAAATTAGTGTCACGGTTGGATAAAAAGGCCAGCAATGTCACTATGTGCCTATGTTGGATTTTGGCGAGAGTCTTGACCTTTGCAGATAATCCATGATCATTTAAAGAACCCATGGCAATACCCGTAAGTTTCTTCACTGCAATTTGTTGGCCATTGGGCATGATGCCTCGATACACCACTCCCGCTCCTCCTTTGCCGATGATGTTTTCTTCTATCAGGCATTGTACAATGTCATCGCTCCCAAAGTCCAGATTTTGGAAGGTCATCATTTCTGATAACCTGTTGTCACCTATTTTGTGGACGGCTCTAGCTCTACCTTTATATATGGTTGCCCCAACTACTAACAACAACAAACAAAAGAGCATAGGTCCCAGCGGTAATAGAAGGGCTTCACCTCGCGAAGTGCAACTGCCCAATTGTGGTAGGCACAAGTTGGGATTTCCTGCAAAATATGTTGGATCCAAATAGAAAAACTGACTACCCTCTTCAACAATGCCTAAAAAGTTATTGTGAGAGAAATTGGGTTGGATCAAATTTTGCATGTTTTGTATATCGATGGGAATACTTTCATTGAAATGGTTTCTATATATATTCAGAAACTTGAGAGAGCTCATATTGGAGATTTCCACTGGGATGGAACCTCTGAACTCGTTCCTAGGGATATCAAAAAAGTAAATTTGCCAATCTCCTTGGGAATCATACCAGAAAACCTGTTTTCGCTAAGTTCAACATATATAGGAAAAATAGCGCTGCTACTATCCACAGGAATCGTACCTACTAATTGATTTCTAGATACGTTCAAATACAAGAGAACGCTCACATTGGATATTTCGACAGGGATGGGACCTGTAAAATCGTTCTGGCTAAGATTAATGGATTCCAGAGAAGTACAGTTGCTAATCTCCCTAGGAATAATACAATAAAACCTATTCTTGCTAAGATCAATGGATTCCAGGGAAGTACAGTTGCTTACCTCCCTAGGAATAATACCAGAAAAAATGTTCTTGCTCAGATCAATTGATTCCAGAGCACTACAGTTGCCAATCTCCCTAGGAATCGTACCTATTAATTGCTTTCCACCTATTAAAAGCTCCTGCAAAGAAGATAATTTTCCTATAGATGAAGGAAGGGAACCATTAAGATGATTATTGGATAGATCCATCATGCTAAGCATGGAGGATACATTATTCATTTTCTCTGGTATGGTCCCACTGAGATAATTGCTGCCCAAATTGATCTTAGTCAGGTTGGGTAAATATATGAAGTTTGTAGGAATCGAATCGTTTAAATGATTTTGGCCCATGTGGACTTCAACCAGAGAATTGCACGTGCCCAGAGAGTTAGGAATAGGTCCGACAAAAAAATTACCTTTTGTAGTCAAAATCTATAACCTTCTGCCATTGCAAAGATTTGGAGGGATGGAACCAGTGAATTTGTTGGAAGAAACATCCACTTCCTATATCTTTCCGCTTATGCCCAATTTTTGAGGCAGGAGACCCGTGAAATAGTTAGAGAAAAGTCTCAAAGCCTCCAAATTTTCCAAGTTCCCAATCATATATGGAATCCCGCCTTGTAGGCCATTGTCTGAAAGATCCAACTCTCTCAACTTGTTCAGCTCCGACAACTCCACGACTATTTCACCAGTGAGGGCATTGTCTTGCAAATACATTGTCTCTAGATTTTTGAGACCACCAATCTCAGCAGGAATTGAACCATTAAGACCACAATTATCTATGTCAAGATGGACAAGCTTGCTCAAATTCCCTATCTCGGGAGGAATCCCTCCATTGAATCTATTGAAGTTGTTCCCTTTATAACCGAAGTTTTCTAGATAAAGCATTTTCAAGTTCCCCAAATTTCCAATCTCTCCACGTATTCTTCCACTCAAATAATTTGTCATCAATGAAAGATATTCTAGATTTTTCATCTTCCCATACTCCCTGAGAATGCTACCGGAGAAGTTATTAGCTCTCAGATCAAGATGTTAGAGGTTTAACGAGATAGCTCAAATCTAGTGGTAGTGCCCCTGATAATTCGTTGTGAGAGATGTCGATGACCTCTAAGTTCTTCAATTTTGATATGTTCGAGGGAAGGCTTCCATTGAGCTCATTATAGGAGACGTTGAGCAACCAGAGTTTCTGGAGAGAGCTCAAATCCAGTGGCAGTGCCCCTGACAAATCGTTGTCAGATACATCGAGCACCTCTAGGTCCTTCAATTTTGATACGTGGGAGGGAAGGGTTCCATTGAGGTAGTTCTTAGAGATGTTAACAAAATGAAGGGATGACAAGTTTGTGAGCTGATTAGGAAATAAGCCTGAAAGATTCATGTTGGAGAGACTTAGAGTCACTACTTGATCCATAAGGTCACAATGGATGCCAATCCATGAGCAATGGGTGATGTGGTTGCACGATTTCCAGCTATCTAACATATGATTAGGATCATCCTTTGATGCTTTCATTGAAAGAAACACTCTCTTATCTCCAAAGAGTGATGAGTTGGGGATTGCTGATGATGGGTATAAAAACAAAGGAATGAGGAAAGCAGAGATCTGCATGGAAAATTGTTGCAGAGTCATCTTGTACTGAAACCTACGATGGCAATAGTTTTAGTGTCACTCAAAGCAAAGTTGAGGATGGTAGCAGAGTAAGAAAACCAGGCACGTCGACATCTCCTTTGTATCATAGAATAAAAATGTTTAATATGCAAAGAACTAGACCTTAATATAGAAACCAATGTAGGGAAAAATAATTAATTTTCAGAGGAAAAAGAGAAAACGACAAGGTTGTTCCACTTTAGTCTTCCCATGAGTAGTATTCCATTTCAAATACTCAATAGTGATGTAAATAGCTTCACATACACGAGACATATAATCCTTTCCTTCCTTACTACTAGGACATCAACCTAAGGAAAGTTTAAAATGGGAATTTAAAGGGATATTTATAGGTTTCATACTATTCATACCGATTATCACAAGTATTTTCTTCACATACTTGTGTTGTGAAAACATGAAATTACCATTTTTCTTATCTTTGTGTATTTCTATGCCCAAGATTTATTTTGCTTCTCTGTTGATGGTGCTAGACCTACCATGTCAGGGGATCTCCCTGGTAAGAAGTCCCAACTAGACCTCAAACCGTTTGGAGTAGGAGTCTCAGTAGTGGGTAGTAAAACAATGCCTTGACTGTGATAGCAGGCAGAGGTTAGTGTGATATCTTTGTTGGAAGCAAGTGTGTGAACTTGAAGCAAGTCAAGTGAGATGCATGGGGGTTCTAACACATGGAAGGGAAAAGGAAGTGTGTCCCTTAGAAGACTAGAATAGTACACAGCTTGAAAGGGAACACACGAGCTTAATGACATCACAAGCTGGAAAGCATAATAGTCCACAATCCAAAGTGATGGGTTAAACCAACAACATGTCTGCAATAAGATTCATACAATTGCATACAAAATAGTTCATATACAAATACGTAAGTTAAATAACATACATTACTAAAGAAACCAGAATATTCCAACTACAATAACAACATATGCATGGAAACGTGTTGGATCTATTATATATATTAAGTGAAAGTTCCATCCATAGATAAACCATTGACAACCGCTAGCCCCAATAATGGAACATTACAGTCAACACCTCCTGCTCCTCAAAAGATATGTACTCACTCTGCACTATGGAGAACCCAAGGCTCATCACAATACTCTCCAAGCCTTCTCTAAGCAATGCCTAGCCAAAAGCTTGGTTGCCAAAAGCATCTACTATGAGTTATGAGGTTCTATATATAGAAAATGTTGGGGTGACCCTTCATATTCCCATTCGACTCTTGGACTACCCTCATGATTCTTCACATTATAAAAATGATTGTTCACATTCCACCAATGACACTTGGAATTTCACTTAAAACATATTTATAATACAATTTCCACATATACCCATGTGGGACAAAACTAGACTTGAGTCACCCTCACAAGGCAAACAACATCACTTGGGGTCTTGGGAAAAGACCAACTCGGTAACCTCCTCACGATGGTCTTTGGTGACAAAGTGATACCAAGCTTGGTACTGCACTATTGTGTCCCCATACTATTTGATGGCATCTTTATCGAAGAAGACTCTTGCCTCCATGGCTTCTGGGTATATGGTTCTAAAGCCTTTGTCTAGCTCATCCTAAAGCATGTGCAACATTGTCTTGAGTGTGGTTGGACCACTCATGTACCTTTGCATGTTCTCTGCGCTAAGTTGCAAGTCATCCTTGGTGGTTACGCGCATCAACTTCTCTATGTACTTAGCAACATCCAACATGACTTGTTTCTTCCCCATGGCCTAGTTGAGGGCTCTGATGGAAGGGATCTTGTGCATTCACACTATGACATCTAGACTCCTGAAAAATTGTGCATAGGAAGCCTCAATGCTAGTGATGAGTGGAGGGAGCTTCTCATATTTCTAGATCAACATCTAAATTTGTGCTTTGTCTAGATCAACCTCTTGGTTCATCCTCTTGTGCAAGTAAAGCGGAGCTCCCTTATATCTCATTTTCCATTCTTGCATGTGCGCAATAGTAGTGTGAATGTCCTTGAGAGTTTGGGCCATCTGCACGCACTGATGCTGAAAACTGTATCAATGGACAATCGCTTTGTGCATAGTGACAAATCTTCTATACATTATCCACATGGTGACCTCCAAAGTTGATATCTATGCCACTATTTCTTTATTTATCTCTGTCATGGCAGATCCTGCAGACTACTCTTTCCTCTATCTGGCCTCTTACAAGTCCTTCACCATTCGCTCATTCTCTGATATCAAGAACTTGATCGTTGAACTTGTGGCTTCCGCATAAAGTAGTTGTCCATGAATACGAATTTCAATAGCAGTGCGTAAAGACAACCCAAACTCTCAAAGGCATTCACACTGCTATTGCGCAAACGTGAGAATGGATAATGAGGTATAAGGGAGCCCCACTTTTCTTGCACAAGAGGATGAAGCCAGAGGCTGAGCTTGGTAAAGCACAAATTTAGATGTTTATCATGAACTATGAGTAGCCTCCTCCGCTCATAATTAGCATTGAGGCTTCCTATGCACAATTGTTCAAGGGTCTAGATGTCATAGTGCGAGTGCACAAGATTCCTTCCATCAGAACCCTCACCAGGCCATGAGAAAGAAGCAAGTCATATCGGATGTCGACAATTACATATACCAGTTGATGTGTGAAGCCACCAGCGATGACTTGTAGCTCAGTGCAAAAAAACATGCAAAGGTACATCAGTGGTCTAGCCACACTCAGGATAGTGCTACGCATCATTCAGGATGAAATGGATAGACGTTTCAAAACCATATACCCAAAAGCCATGGTGGAAAGAGTCCACTTCAAAAAAGATGTCATAAAATAGTATAGGGACACAATAGTGCAATACCAAGCTTCGGATCAGTTTGTCACCAAATATCACCACAAGGAGGTTATTGCGTTGATCTTTCCCCAAGACCCCAAGTGATGTTGTTTGTCTTGTCAGGCTGACTCAAGCCTATTTTTGTCCCACATGGGTATATGTGGAAATTGTATTATTGTAAACATGTTGTAAGTGAAATTCCAAGTGTCACTAATGAAATGTGAATAGTGAGCATTGTAATGTGAAGAGTCGTGAGGATAATCCAAGAGTTAAAGGGGAATATGAAGGGTCACCCCAAAATTTGCTATATATAGAACCTCATAACTCATAGTAGAGGATTTTGGATAGGCATTACTTAGAGAAGGCCTTGAGAGTATTGTGATGAGCCTTGGCTTCTCCACAGCGTAGAGCGAGTACATCTCTTTGGAGGAGCAGGCGGTGAGTACTGTAATGTTCCACTATTGGGGCTAGTTGTTGTCCATGGTGTATCTATGGATGAAACTTTCACTTTATATATATATATATATATAAAACAGAGACAACACATTTTCATACATATGTTGTTATTGTTGTTGGACTATTCTGGTTGCTTTATCAATGTATGCTATTCAACTTACACATTCATGTATGAACTATTTTATGTATGACTGTATGAATTTTGTTGCAATCGTGTTGTTGGCTTAACCCGTCACTTTGATTTGTGTACTGTTCAACTTTCCATCTTGTGATCTCATTCTCCTCGTGTGTTCCTTTCAGGTTGTGTACTATTACAGGCTTCTAAGGGACACACTTCCTTTCCCCCTTCATGTGTCAAAACCCCCATGCATCTCTCTTGAGTCTCCACAAGGTCACACACTTGCTTCCAACAAAGTTATCTTTCTTACCTTTGCGCGCTACCACGGTCAAGAAACTACTGTACTACCTGACATGTTGGAAGGTCCAGCACCATCAACAAGAGGGCATGAATCTCCATGGTTAAGAGTCATGGAGTAATTATTTTGATGTTTATCATGAATTGACCACTAGAGGCATTTACCAACCATTTTTTATCATTAGGTAGTAACATAGGGCTTCCAGATTTTAATTTAATTATGCATAATTATTAGTTAGATAGTAGTGATTTAAACTTCACACAATATTCTAGAATATTCATAGTGGTGGATGGAAAATGAAAGAGCGAGATTTATTTTAGAAGTAGTTAAGTCCTTTCTTCCATCTTAATTAAATTGGTTAATTAAAAAACCTGTCTCTTATGAATACGAGTTAAATATTTTGGAGCATGGGTTATTAGTAAGCCATGGTATTGTCCCTGTTAGCCTCCTGTTGCAACAAGTGTTCATATTTCATGATTGACATTTTTTACATGCCAAATATGTCATCTTTCATGCTGCAAGGTTCCATATTTCCAAAAGAGGTCAAAGAAGAAGCTGTAAAAGTGTGCAAGTCCAAATGCATCTGCTGAGTTCCAATTTTGATGACTTAACCATTTTTTTGAAAAATGTTCTACAAAAGGAAGGGCCAAAAAGTTTAATCTTGGCCTCTATAGGTTTCAATTTCTTGTTTTAGAATATAGAGAATGATATCTGTCCAAACAGCTTAATCTTGGCAGATTTTGTAGATAGGTAGAGAATCAAAGGAGCCCAACTGCTTAATCTGGGCCCTTGGCAGAAATAAGTGTAGACTTAGATAGGAGAACAAAAAAAGGAAAAATTGTAAAGCTGGGTCTGCAAGTCTAAGTGCACCCAAACCAAAAAGAAGGAAAAAATGCTAGGAAAGTAGGCTGGGTAGGTAGTTTTGAGGTTGCAGAATGATGATTTATGATCAATTTTGTGTTTCAAAGTGTTATATATTTTCAGATCACAGTCATGATGCAGTTTTCCCTTTGGAGGAGCTCAAGCTGGATATCTCTAACTTCCCCATTCTCCCTTATTCCCCAAATCTCTCACTAACTTCCTTGAAGAGGTCAAGATCTGCTTGAGCCTCTTAGTTTCATCATGTTCCATAACATTGGCCTTGGTGAAGATCTACCTCACTCAAGGATTTCCATTCTTCTCTTACAAAGTTCTATTCCCCAAAATAGCCCAAGGTTCCTTACCTTAGCGCTTTCTCATCATCTTCATATTAACTACTGACTCTATTATGTAAATCCCTATCTGTTTTCCCCTTCCCCTACTAAATCTATGTTAATAACTCCCCTATGTAAATATCCCACCTTATAGCACTATAGCTATGTATTTTTCAGTCCTGGGACATAGTAGTCCACCTGGGGCTATTGTGAACCCATCCATGTCATGAAATTGGGATTGGTCTAACCCTCTGGATAGACCAATGGCCTTTACCCTCCTCTTCGTCCTCAAGACCCTGTAATCTTACCCCCCCGCAGTCATTGTACAAAGATAATGTTTAAAAGTTTTATTAAACATTAAGTTTTGTTTTCCCCCGCTTGTATAAACCCATAAAACCCACGAAACCAAAGTTTAATCCTCCCCGCGGCATTTTATGAAGATTCGAATATTCCAGCGGCTCCCCCGTATAAACCTGCCGCCAGCTCCGTCGCCCATCAGCCCTCCGATCCGCCCCTCCCTGATTCGACGGCTCTTGGCGATTTCAGAGCCGTCCCATTGCCCGACCGTTAGCGCCCAATAACCCGGCGGCTTTTCCGTCGTACAGGAGGACGCGCGTCTGCCTGTGATTGCATCGGAGCCGCTCTGACAGTTACCGCCCTCGTACAGAAGGCGGTCCGATGAAACCACAAACCGCCTTCTGTCCTTCCTCCCCTGACGACAGCACCAGGATTACCACGTCATCTGCACACATCGGCCTCCTGTCGAGTCACCCTTGCCACGTCACTTCCACCGTGTCCCTGCCACGTCACCCGCCGTACATGCTGACGTCACCCTGCTGACGTAATCCCCCGTACTGGGTCCCACCCGCTGACGTCATGGTGACGTCATCATCAATTTTTGGCGCGAGAGGCGAAAATCGTGCTTAGGAAGCCCGGATTCAAATTCTGAGGCAGTTTTTCATGCGCGAGGCTACGAGAAAAGGGCCAAAGTGGAAATACCCTCATCACGCAGCCCCCAGCAATCCCGAAAGGTGCCGAATGACCCATTTTTCTTCGCGAAGCTTTCCGAAAGGAGCAAAAGACAGTTCTAAAGGAAACAGAGGGCCGAACAATGGCCATTAAGTTTTGATTTGACCCATAGCAAAGGAGAAAACCGGCCCGATTCATTTGTCAAAGAGTATCAGAGGAAAGATGAAGTGGCAAAGAGTATCAGTTCAGTTTTTTAATGAAAATCTTCAGTTCCCAAAGCAGGTCACATTGAATGGCCTCCAGCAAAGTCAAATCAGGTGGTGTAAGTCCATCCCAGCTCTCAAATCACAGTTAAAGCACTTAAAGCCACCGAACTACAATGGAGCAGAAGCCCATGCACAGTTATTGCAAAATCACTGCACCAAGCCACCGAGGACAACGCATTAATTCAGTTTTGATACGGCTGCCCTCAGCGCAACGCATAGATATTTTCTTGCATTTATTTATGATAGGTTTAGGTTAAAGTAAATATTTACTTTCAGACCTGTTTAGGTCAAAGCTGTAATAAACAATATTGGAGAAATTTTCCGATATATACCACCCTCTGTATTGTTTCAAGGGTTGGTCGATTGATAATTTTCACTAGAGACTCGCACTGTATACATGATATGTTTTACTTAATCAAAGATTGCTAAAGAGATTGGGGGAATGACTGTTTGCTCTGTGTCTAAGGATCTGAGGAAGTGAATGTGAGATTCTTGTGCTGCAACATGACTCAATAAGTGCTTCTTACCTCTGTTTTCATCATTTCACCATCTAAATAGCAGAAAGAAAGATTAGCTTAGAACTTGTTTAACTGCACTCTAGGATCAATTTCTGTTGTTTCTTTATGTTTTTTCATCTAAACTGAATTGGACATGAATATGAATTCCCTGTGGCTCATATTTACCCTAATTCACCTGTGTTGACAGTTATCTAGGGATTCTTTACTACTCTTAGATAGAGCTCATTCACCCTTCTCTGTTAAGCTGATTGAGAGATTCTTAATTGCCTCTACTTCCTTAGCATTCTTTCCATCCTTTTAACCTAAAAAATTGTTCCATGCGCAACTGCCTTGCTCCTTATTCCTCTTGTGACCAAGAAAACGCACTAGCAGTCCTACTCCTTGACTCCATGCCCAATGGTTTGAGACTATCATACTATACCTGCCTCTTTACTTGAGAATATCAATCTTCCCACCAAACCTAAAAAAAAACCCCCTTGAACATCAATATCTAGCCTAAAATCATCTTCAACAGAACTAAATCAGAAAGAGAGAGCCCTCTCTGACTGTAGGTGGGCTAGAACCTGCAATCCAAAGTTGGTCTGTGGTTACCTCGGCCGTATCCTTTTGCTGCTGACCAAGAGGACAACCTGAGTGATAACATAATGGCGACTCCACTGGGGAATCATCCTCAGTTAATTTTATAAAACAGGTTGGAAAAATCGATTTTCTAATTGTTGTATATTCCTTAAAACTACAGATGAAGCCTGAATATCAGCCAGGAAGCCTTTGAAACTGTTTTTTGCTTTGCATTAACAGAAGTAAATAAAAGCTGCTTCAGTCAATCTTCATGCTAGTTTTAGGCTATACACAGCTATTCCAAAATTTGATCGGTCCCTTGCCGATTCTAAAAGCATTCCCAGAAAAATACCAAAAACAATTCGGAAGTTGGCTCCCAAGAAGAATCCATGATACACAAGGTCAAATCTAGACCCAAATCCCCCAGTTGCTTTTGAAAATCCGAACTTAATCCCAAAGATCCTTAGGAAGCAAGAAAGACAAGAAGATTTTGCTGAGTTGAGTCCTGAAACATCTCACCCAAGCTGTGTTCCAACTCCTGTTAAAGTTTTATTTCGTTCAAGTTTTATTTTGTTCAACCCCTACTTCCCCTTGTTCATCATCCACATCTCAAAGCACTCCATCCACACCTCCATTCACTGCAGATACTACAACTACCACTACTGTCGTCACAGCTGCTACTACTGTTCTAGTTACTCCTATTATCCCTGTTATCCCTGCTGTTCCATTTATCCCTGTGAATATGGCTAATAGATATGCACCCCTGCAATTGCCTGCTAATCCTGGGGCCTTGCCTCAAGATTACCAATCCAAAATTACATATTTCGATAGTACTAGTCCTTTCACTGCACTACAGCATACCAAGAAGATGCAGGACTATTTTGAAAACTACGAAATAGATGATGATAGTGTGAGAATGAAAATTTTTGTCCAAAGTCTAACAGGTGATGTAAGAACTTGGTTCAGATCACTTGCTGCAAATTCTATAACTACTCCAGATGAACTATACCAAGCTTTTACGAATAGATGGGAGAAGAAGAAAGACCCCTTGCACATACTAGCCGAATATGATACAATTAAAAGAGGTCCTCAAGAGACTGTTTTGGAATACTATGCAAGATTCAATAATGTCTATAATGCAATACCACAGAACTTAAGACCCCCACCTGACCTTGCCTTGTATAAATTTCCTGATGGATTCGACCTGGATATGGCATATCAGTTAAAAGAAAGAGCTCCTCTGACTCTTGCAGACATGCAAAATGTTGTTGTTAGCGTAGAGGCCAACCTAATTGCCAAGAGAAATAGAGCTAGAATGGAAAGAAGAACCACCTTTAAGGAGGAACCCTCAGCGTTAGAACAAAAGCTTGATGCTATTATCAGTGGCATGCAAAGGCTGGGAGACAGATTAGAAAGTGTTGAGAGGAAGTCATCATGGGAAGGACAGCAGCCCAATACCATAAGGAACCAAAATTTTAGGAAAACGCAGAACACAAATGTTGGTAGGTCGAGCCCAGATCATGACATAAGACCCCCTTTCCAAGAAAACTATGCTGAGGCATCCACTTCCAGTGAACCCATAGAAGACACTCACATGAATCTGATGGATCTAAAGGGTGAGCATCAAACTTTCCTAAGCCAAGAAGACCAAGATGAGCATGACTTCAGTCAATTTCAGACTAAGTACAGTGAGTCTTTTGATTTTAAACAAGGTTATGATACTGCTGTGTATGAGGTCCACAAACAATATAAGCTGAGAACTAGGACCATTGATATTTCTGAACCTAGCAAACCAAAGGATGGCAAACAACCCAACAAGACTAAAAGCAAGGCTGTTGTAACAGAACCAGCTGATATACCTGTCCCAAACCCGCATGATGTGACTATAGAAGACATAACAGAAATGCCGCCTTCTATCGATCAGCCTCTACCACCTCTTTCCTCTGAGCAAAATTCGACCAGTGTTCCAAAAATCTCTCCTAAAACTGAAAAACCGCAAGCAATCAATTCCCATAACACTGATAAACAAGAGCAAATCGCTGATAATTCAAATGAAACAGAAAAAATTGCCATTATCAATACCAAGACTCCATTGGAGAAGCCTTTTAATTTAGATGCAGAGATTGGAAAACTTAAGATATCCATCCCCCTCTCAGAACTAGCCAAACACGATGTATATAGGCAACAAATTCAAAAATCACTTCAAATCCCAGAGAATAAGGACGATGTAAATGTTTTGGATGATGCCCTTGAACTGCCGTTTGGTCCAGAGGTTAATGGAAAGTCAACATATGGATCTGTCTTGCCCTTTTATGTCAGTTTACATGTACATGACAAAATCTTGCACAATGCCATGTTTGATTCAGGAGCATCACACAATCTGATGCCCAAAGCAGTTATGGAAAAGCTGAACCTTGATGTTACAAGACCCTACAAATATTTGTACTCATTTGACTCAAGTCAAGTCAAGTGTTTAGGCCTCATCAAAGACTTGTGTGTCTCCTTAGTCCAATATCCCAACAAGACCATGCTCATGGATGTGGTGGTGGCTGATATCCCACCAAAATACGGTATGCTCCTATTAAGGTCATGGGGAGCAAAGCTCCAAGGATCCCTTCAGCTAGATCTCTCCTATGCTACTATTTTAGTATTTGGGCAACCAAAGAGACTGTACAAAGAAACACTTATGAAATATGTGGTAAGTAGTGAGAGCAAGCCTGCAAATTTTCCCATTTATTCAATCCATTCTGATATGGATTCTTTTATTTTGTTTAATGATAATACAAATTCTCCAACTGATGATGAGCCTTTGGCTCTATAACAGCAAGCACAAATCAATGAAGAATCGGTTGCACATACTTGTGAGACTGTCACAACAGTTAATGCAACCAGCAGGCTAGAAAACCCTCCCCAAACAAAAATTTCAAATCTGACCGCTGCAAGAATGACTGAAACTCTTAGTACCAACCACAAGCAAGAAATCACATGGTATTTAGAGTTTGATGGCTCTGTCAACAAGTTAGGAGCAGGGGCAGGTGTCTGGATTCACAATACATATAATAGTCATGTAGAAGGACATGCGTACAGACTGAATTTCAAATGCACAAATAACATGGTAGAGTATGAGGCTCTGCTTTCAGGCCTTAAACAACTCAAGGCTTCAGGAGCTGCAAGAGTGTCCATTTTAGGTGACTCTGATTTAATCATACAATAGATGAAAGGTAATTTTGTTACCAATGACAATAGAATGAGAGCCTATAGGACTGCTGCCACTAATATACTCAATGCATTCATTGAATTCGAGCTTACCAAGATTTCAAGAAATCATAACATTCAGGCACACAGCCTAGCCACCTTTTCTAGTACATGCAAGCTTCCCTTTGAGCCAAACCATCACTTTACAGCTAAAATAAAACATAGGCCCGCTGTCCCAAATAACGTTAGAGATTGGCAAGTGTTCGAAAGTGATGCCCAGATTAATAATTTCCTCACCCTTGAGCATGAGTTTTCAAATATTAACATCGACATGGATGCTATGAATGATGCCCAACAACAAACAAATGAAAAACAGCAGGCTGTAACAGCTGCAATAGCCAAACAAATCCTAAACCCAACTGTTTTTGACAAAACAAACATAGAACAGTTGAAACAAATGCATTTGGAAGAAATAGCCAAAACAGAGACAGAGATCATTGAATTAAAGGATAAATTTTTTCCTACTGGCCTAACTCCATTAGAGGACATGTTCGATGCAAATGATGTTCCTAAAAAACTAAAAATGCAACCACTGAATTCTGATATAGAGGAACACAATATTAGGAAAACAGAGAAGCAAAAAATGATCAAACTATCCAAAAATTTGCCACCTGATTAAAAGCCCAAGTATATTGATTTATGTAAAGAGTTCCAAGATGTATTTTCTTGGAGTTATGAGGATTTGAAATCCTATGACACCTTGGTGATCCAACACACAATTCCCTTAAAACCAAACCAGAAACCCTTCAAATAGAAACTTAGGAGAATTAACCCTATGCTTCTTCCCATGATTGAGAAGGAAGTAAAGAGGATGTTTGAAGTAGGTATCATAGCACCTATCAGATTTTCTGAATGGGTATCCAATCTTGTTCCCACAAGAAAGAAGACAGGTGAGATTAGACTTTGTGTAGATCTGAGAAACTTAAACCAAGTCTCCCTAAAAGACCACTATCCTTTGCCCAAGATGGATCACATCCTACAAAGAGTAGTGGGGTCATGTAGAATCTCTTTGCTAGATGGCTTTTCAGGTTTCAACCAAATACTTGTTCACCCGGACGACCAAGACAAAACTGCCTTTACCACACCATGGGGAACATTTAAGTATGTTAATATGCCATTCAGACTTAAAAACGCTAGTGCTACCTTTCAAAGAGCAATGTATATTGCATTTTCCAAGGAAATACATGATTTCCTAGTTTTTTACCTTGACGACTTGACCCCATTTTCCAAATCTGATCAAGAGCACCTCAAACACTTAAGGAAAATATTCATGACATGCAGGAAATATGGCATCTCCCTGAATCCCAAGAAGTCTCTCTTTGGCCTTGAAGAAGGCAAATTACTTGGCCACATCATATCAAAAGATGGGATTAGAATTGATCCTGAAATAATCCAAGCCATCCTCCAAATCCCATATCCAAGAAACATAAAAGAGTTGCAAGCATTCCTTGGAAAGATCAATTTCCTAAGGAGATTTATTCCAAATCTAGCTGAACTGATAAGATTGTTAAGCAACATGCTAAAGAAAGATGCCAAGGTAAAGTGGTCTCTTGAAACCAAACAGGCCTTTGAGAGTATAAAATCTCCCTTAACACAAACCCTTGTCCTCACCAGCCCACAATTTGACAAAGATTTTATCATTTTTTCTTTTGCATCTGATCATACTATAGCTAATGTCCTTTTGCAAAAGGATGAACAGGGAGCCGAAAAGCCAATTTCATTTTTCAGCCGAGCCTTAAGAGATGCCCCTTTGAAGTACCCAATAATGGAGAAGCAGGCCTATGCGCTTGTTAAGGCCATCAAGGATTTCAGGGCGTATATTTTATATTCACATGTGATTGCCTATGTCCCAAATGCTGTTGTAAAAGACATACTAACCCAAGAGGGATTAGAAGGCAAAAGAGGCAAGTGGATTGCAAACATCCTTGAGTATGACATAGAAATAAAACCAACCAAACTGATAAAGGGACAAGGTTTAGCCAAACTGATGTCCGAAACAAACTTTCAAGCCTTGGACATTAACCAACTGGACAATGAATAGGAGCTGGCGACTCCACAGATCAGTGAAACCTTTTTGCAATCCCCATGGTATGCTGATATATGTTTTGTACTGTTAAACCTGTTTGCTCCCCCAGGATTGTCCAGAACCAAGAAAATATTTTTGAAAATGAAGGCTTTAAAGTTTTGTGTCATAGATGGTGCATTATTTTGGAGAAATCATGAAGGTATATTGCTTAATTGTTTAACCATGAATGAAACTAACAATGTCATGAAAGAATTCCATGCAGGTGACTGTGGAGGACATCTATATTGGAAGTCCACGGCTGATAAAATTTTAAGGGCTGGTTTCTATTGGCCCTCTCTTTTTGCAGATGTAAAGAAATTTTCCATGTCATGTCACAAATGCCAAATCTTTGAGGGCAAGAGAAAGCTATTACCTTTGCCCCTTAAACCCATCTCAACAGAAAAACCTTTTCAACAATGGGGTCTTGACTTCATTGGAGAAATTCATCCCTCTTCCTTAGGCGAGCACAAATGGATCCTAACAGCCACCGACTATTTCACTAAGTGGGTTGAAGCCATCCCCTGTAGGCAAGCCAATGACACCATCATTATCCAATTCCTTGAGTGCAATATCCTTTCCAGATTTGGCTACCCTGAGAAAATCATCACTGACAACGCTGCTGCCTTCAAATCCAAAAATATGGTTAGTTTTTGCCACAAATTCCATATCACCCTAGGCCACTCTACAGCCTATTACCCTCAAGGTAATGGCTTGGCCGAATCATCCAACAAAAGCCTCATCAATATCATAAAGAAAGTGCTAGAAGAAAACAAGAAGAACTGGCATAAAAAGCTGGTAAATGCTCTATGGGCATACAGACTTTCAAGCAAGAAATCCATTGGAATGAGCCCTTATGAGTTGGTATATGGCATGGAGGCCAGATTTCCATCATCCCTGGGCATTCCGACCATCAGACTGTTACAGGAAATTCAGGCTGAACCAAATGACATTCAAAGAAGGATTAATCAGACCATTCATCTTCAGCAAACCAGAGAGCAAGTTTATGACCGAGCTCAAATTTTGCAAGAAAAACTCAAAAAGATGTTTGATAAGAGAGTTAAGGCTGAGGATTTCTGCACTGGTGACAAAGTTCTAAGGTGGGACTCACGAAGAGAAGACAAGGGCAAACATGCCAAGTTTGATTTTTTATGGAAAGGACCATTCGTTATTTCTGTTGTTCAGGGAAATAACACTTATTTTCTCAAATCTGTAGAGGATAGTTCTGTTGAAGAAGGCCCTGTCAATGGTCGTATGCTGAAACATTACCATGATCCCTCTTAAGGGATACAGTGTAGCTTTGTATATATCTTTTGTATAGTAATATTTGTATATATCAACATTTTGTTTTATTTTCCAAATGTTAGAGGAGCAGCAGTAAATATGTCTCTGCAGTAACCTCAACAAAACAACAAAGAGTAGCACAGTCAAATCACAACAATTCATGGTAAAGGGAAGTTGTTTGCAGTCTTCAGTCAAAAATATCAAAACAGAGGAGTGTTTTAGTTTCATATCAGCACCCTTGGTCAAAGAAAAAGTAAACCAAACACATTAGTTTTGATCCATGTTTTGAGAATGTTTCAAAGGTACAATGCTCAAGCAATATTCTACATAATAACAAGCACACAGAAGAAAGCAGGAAGTGCTATGCATTCCACAATATTTCAGTTGAGGAGAAGGTTGTTCATATTATAAAGTTTCAATTATCTAATAGCCAACACAAAGAAGTTTCTTCAATCTACAACAAACAACAGAAGATCAGGCATTCTAACTTGCTATTCTTGGCTTTTCACAAGGAAAAGCCATCCCCAAGTGGAGCCACTGTTAGCCTCCTGTTGCAACAGGTGTTCATATTTCATGATTGACATTTTTTACATGCCAAATATGTCATCTTTCATGCTGCAAGGTTCCATATTTCCAAAAGAGGTCAAAGAAGAAGCTGTGAAAGTGTGCTAGTCCAAATGCCTCTGCTGAGTTCCAATTTCGATGACTTAACCATTTTTTGAAAAATGTTCTATAAAAGGAAGGGCCAAACAGTTTAATCTTGGCCTCCCTAGGTTTCAATTTCTTGTTTTAGAATATAGAGAATGATATCCGTCCAAACAGCTTAATCTTGGCAGATTTTGTAGATAGGTAGAGAATCAAAGGAGCCCAACTGCTTAATCTGGGTCCTTGGTAGAAATAAGTGTAGACTTAGATAGGAGGACAGAAAAAAGAAAAATTGTAAAGCTGGGTCTGCAAGTCTAAGTGCACCCAAACCAAAAAGAAGGAAAAAAATGCTAGGAAAGTAGGCTGGGTAGGTAGTTTTGAGGTTGCAGAATGATGATTTATGATCAATTTTGTGTTTCAAAGTGTTATATATTTTCATATCACAGTCATGATGCAGTTTTCCCTTTGGAGGAGCTCAAGCTGGATATCTCTAACTTCCCCATTCTCCCTTATTTCCTGAATCTCTCACTAACTTCCTTGAAGAGGTCAAGATCTGCTTGAGCCTCTTAGTTTCATCATGTTCCATAACATTGGCCTTGGTGAAGATCTACCTCACTCAAGGATTTCTATTCTTCTCTTACAAAGTTCTATTCCCCAAAATAGCCCAAGGTTCCTTACCTTAGTGCTTTCTCATCATCTTCATATTAACTACTGACTCTATTATGTAAATCCCTATCTGTTTTCCCCTTCCCCTACTAAATCTATGTTAATAACTCCCCTATGTAAATATCCCACCTTATAGCACTATAGCTATGTATTTTTCAGTCCTGGGACATAGTAGTCCACCTGGGGCTATTGTGAACCCATCCGTGTCATGAAATTGGGATTGGTCTAACCCTCTGGATAGACCAATGGCCTTACCTTCCTCTTCGTCCTCAAGACCCTGTAATCTTACCCCCCTGCAGTCATTGTACAAAGATAATGTTTAAGGGTTTTATTAAACATTAAGTTTTGTTTTCCCCCTCTTGTATAAACCCATAAAACCCACAAAACCAAAGTTTAATCCTCCCCGCGGCATTTTGTGAAGATTCGAATATTCCAGCGGCTCCCCCGTATAAACCTGCCGCCAGCTCCGTCGCCCGTTAGCCCTCTGATCCACCCCTCCCCGATCCGACGGCTTTCGGCTATTTCAGAGCCGTCCCATTGCCCGACCGTTAGCGCCCGATAGCCCGACGGTTTTTCTGTCGTACAGGAGGATGCACATCCGCCCGTGATTGCATCGGAGCCGCTCTGATAGTTACTGCCCTCGTACAAAAGGCGGTCCGATGAAACCACATACCGCCTTCTGTCCTTCCTCCCCTGACGACAGCACTAGGATTACCACGTCATCTGCACGCATCGGCCTCCTGCCGAGTCACCCTTGCCATGTCACTTCCTTCGTGTCCCTACCACATCACCCGTCGTACATGCTGACGTCACCCTCCGGACGTCATCATGCTGACGTAATCCGCCATACTGGGTCCCACCCGCTGATGTCATGCTGACGCCATCATCAATTTTTGGCGCGAGAGGCGAAAATCGTGCTTAGGAAGCCCGAATTCAAATTCTGAGGCAGTTTTTCATGCGCGAGGCTACGGGAAAAGGGCCAAAGTGGAAAGCCCCTCATCGCGTAGCCCCCAGCAAGCCCGAAAGGCGTCGAATGACCCATTTTTCTTCGCGAAGCTTTCAGAAAGGAGAAAAAGACAGTTCTAAAGGAAACAGAGGGCCGAACAGCGACCATTAAGTTTTGATTTGACCCACAGCAAAGGAAAAAACCGGCCCGATTCATTTGTCAAAGAGTATCAAAGGAAAGATGAAGCG